>PVKN010032603.1:0-12223 GCA_004027915.1 Capromys pilorides
TCACAGTACTTCAGGGCTGATGTTTTTAATCTATCAAGATTCCAAAATATGAAATTTTACTCCTATTTTTCACATAAGAAAAGATAATTTGCTCAAAATCTCAGAAGGAAAAGATTTGCTTAAAATCTCAGAAGGATAAAGAAAATCAATAATAGAGCAAACTAGGATGAAAAATTAGATGGTCTGGCTATGACAGTCGTTTTCCAACTCCAGAAAGTTTTCATAATTAAGACATGAAAAGAAATATGAACAATATAATCATAAGGTTAAATAATATTCTTATCATTATTTTATATAGTTTGGACATTGCTTTTCGCTATTTCTTTGGTCTTTTTTGGTTGGTTCATTGGTTGGTGATTGGGTGGCTCGATGGTGGGTCTGTCAGGCAGAGGTGCTTCAGATTGGAAGGCTAGGGGCCAGGGAGATAGCTCAGGGGCACAAGAGCCTGCCTGGCAAGTGCAAGGTCCTGAATTCGATCCCCGCTTCCGAAAACAAAAAAAAAGAAAGAAAGAAAAGAAAACAGATTGGAAGGCTGGGATTGTATCTTACTGAGTCAGCACTTGCCTAGCATACTCAAGACCCTTAGCTTCAATCCTCAGCAGCACTGCCAAAAGCAAAAACAACACTTGAGTATCACTGGCCCACATGGTGCTCTCAGAGGATGACAGGATGCTCTCATTCCCATCCCTACTGAGGCCAAACTAAAGAGAGTTTCTAATGTAAGTTCAATTGTGTCCCTTCAGCATCTCCTAGGAAGCGGGCATGATATGTTTTTATGCCTTGAGTGACAAGCCATTCTGGTAGCAGAAGGGAAAGGACTGGATTGAATAACTCACATCATCAACTGATAGATGAAAAATACAGTCGATATACATGGTGAAAAAATATTTGACCCCTGGAGAAATAAAATGCCAGTAATCTTCTTCCAAGTAAATGAATCTTGGGAAGTTTGCTAAGTGAAAGAAGCTAAAACCAAAAGGCTACGTGATTTTCTATATAGGAAGCCTAGGGCAGGCAAAGCCAGAGACAAAAAGTAAATCAGTACTTGCTGGGCAACAAGAAGTTGGGAAAGAATAGGACTGTTAATGGCCATGAAATTGATTAAGATGATGTCCATAAAACCCTGGAGTATATTAAATACCAGTTCATCGTACACTTTAAAAGGAGTGGATTTTATGGTATAAGAAATTATGTCTTAGTAAGGCTGTTAGTTTTAGTTGTTTGTTTTTTTAAAGGATACCTTGAAGGGGAAATTCTGGTTCTAGACTAGTTAAGAGACCATTGCCTGTTGACACACATTATATTGAATGTTTCTGGTTATCGGTGGTATACCAGTAAACAAGCTCTAAAACCAAAACAAACAAAACCAATATGTAACATTTGTTAGTTTCTGTGGCATAGATTCTCCCTCTGTAGCTGATTTCTACTTATCAGAGTGAAGTCTGTGAACATTGAGTTAGGAAAACATGAGGTTCATCAGCTGCTGCAGATTGTTTAGAGTCGGCCTGGGCACCCCTTGGGTCAACTTTTCCCTTTCCCATTTCCCAGTGTAGAGTTGCCAGACAGCCTCAGTAAGACTGATCCCAGCACCAGACCTAGCGGCAAAATCTAATAGGCCTAAGAAAATTGGCATAGTCTCTGAAACAGTAGTGGGTTCAGCATTAGACATGGGGTTTGGCTCTGATCAAGCAGATTATAGTCCAAGATTTTGTTCAATAATTTATATGAAAATATTTCTTTCCCATAATTAGTTACAAATGAGGAAGCATCCAGCCAGGTTGCTATTGGCAACAACTATGTCACAACTTCTACAACTATGAGGGCATGAGGTCTACGGTTTAAAAGGCAGAAAAGCATCAGTAAGAAACATGCTAGTGTCATTAATCCTTTCCTGAAGTCTGATGTTTGAAGGAATGTGAGCCAGTGAATTGCTTTGATGGCCTGATTCAACTGGAGTTGGGTTTTGTGCAACTTTCTGACATGCACCAGCACAATATACAATGTGGGAAAACTGAGGAGCTTCTGATCAGGCAAGGAAATGAGTGAAAACCAAGGTAGGCAGGCAGGTATAGAAAGTAGAGCACAGGCCAACGGCGCATGCACGATGCAGCCAACAACCAGGAATCGGAAGGAAGCAAATACGGAACAGATGAACAAAAAGTAGAGCAAGCTTGTCGGACTCTGAAGACATAATTTACTATGAGAAAGTACAGCGAGTATGTGTTTTCAGAATTGAATACAAAAAGCATGAACGAGGATATTTAAAAAGCAGGGTACACCAAGAGTAATCTTAAAGGACCATAATATTAACCACATCTCACATCTGGAATATTGGGAGCTCAGTACAAGCAAGTGATTTGATGTGTCATGGGTAAAGGAAGGAATTTAAGAAATTAAATATTATGTTTTCCTCCTTTCAGTGTATATAACCACTCACTTGCCTAGGAGGAATACTAAAATTTGTTTCAGGAAAAATGCCAGCCAGAGAGCAAAGCGATGTCAAATTCTAACATGCGAAATGGGATGTTTTTAGCAAGACAATAGCCTTATAATTCAGCCGCCAATCCTGAGGACTTTAGAAGGCCAATGATCAAATGTCAGATCGTGGAGTTTTATAAATGTATATAGAAAACATCTTGGCTTGGAAGGCTTAGGGAAGAAATAGAGATGGAGGAAGAATGAGAAGAGTCTGTGTGGGGAACTGAAAGAAGGAAAACAGGCCAATATATTTTCCAATTTTCCCATTTCTTTTCTTTTCTTTTTTTTTTTTTTGGTCTGTATTTAGGGCAGGGTCTACAGGGTCTCACAACGTAGATCGGACTGGTAGTGATTCTCCTGTTTTCAGTCTCCCAAAGTGCTGAGATTACAGGTACTCGCCACCACACCCAGTCTCAATCGCTTTCTCAATGTGCCCCGGGGGCGGGGATGGCATGGCAGGTCAGGAATCGAACCTGCCTGCTGCACTCTGCCTAAGCAGGCACTTTAGTCCACTGAGCTATCAGGCCAACGCGAAGTTTTCCCATTTCTTCTTTAATTATGTCAAGTTTCTTCATCCTGAACAGAAAGAAGTACATTATGTAAATAAGAACAATGGCAAAAAGACTTAGGGAATCCCCAATCTCCATTCCTATTAAGGACTCTTGAAATGTATTACCTTTCTAGAACCCTTTCACTTGCCTGCAATAGTCAGGTGGAAGGAGCCTCTCAGATTCTCCTGTACCGAGCCAAAGATATAGCTCAGTAGAATAAGCACCTTCCTGGCAAGTGCAAGGTCCAGAGTTCAATCCCTGGTACCACAAGAACAGATTCTTCTGTACTGAGCCCCATTCAGGGTCCTGTGTCATACTACACTCTGGAAGTACTGCCAGTCTGCAGAAAGATGTACTAATAGGGACTCTAGTGCTAAACACTGGAGCTGGGACTTAAAGAGTCACATAGTCATCTATGGGGTCTACAGTCAGGGAGTGGAATTTGAGCCATCCCAGACATGCCTGAGAGACATGCCTCTGGCCTCCAAACAAGCCCAGAGAGAGGGTAAAAAAGATTGTCAGTTACAACATCCACATGTTAGTCACTAAGACCAACAAAGAAAAGAATATTAGGAAGACCGCAATGTCACCCTAGACACTAAAGCAGGCTGAAAACACAATACGTAACACTGCACTCTTCCTCCTCTGGCACCAAGATATCTAGCCACATCCCTCTGCTTATCAGCTGGATGTCATCTTAGGAAGATGACCCCTATTGCTGTATAATCACCTCTGCACAGTAGTATAAAACAACTGTCATTTTATTAGGTCTCCAGATTCTTTGGGCCAGGAATTTGGGCAAGGTAGAGGAAAGACAGCATGTCTATGCTCCACAATGTTCAGAGTTTTGCTAAGAGGATTCGAAAGTTGGGGGCAAAATGAGGGCTGGAGGCTGAAAGAGTCTCTCATTCCAACTGGAGGTATGCTGTCTGCTGGCATCTCAGCGGGGTTGTTGTCTGCAACAACTGTACAGCTCTTCTCTATGCATTTGCTTGGGCTTCCTCACAATATGGAAACTAAATTCTGAGGATGAGCACTGCACAAAGCAAGCCAAGAAGAAGGTACATTATTTTTTATATCTAACCTCAAAAGTCACAATGCATCTTTGTGCATTAGATTGTAATCTTAAAGGACCATAAGGTACAAAACAACAGAGAGTGAGCATTTCAAATTCTAAGCTTCTGCCTCTCAGTGGAAGAATTTCAGAATCACATTGTAAGCAATGTGCGATAGGAGCATTAATTGAAATCATTTTTGTAAAAATCTCTTTTCTTTTGCTTCTTCCTCTTTTCAGGGAGAACAGCAGGATACCTCAGGGCCCCCAGGGTCACCTGTAGATCTGATGATTTTCTAGGTTATAAATACTGATAGTGATGATATATTATAGCAGAAGGATACAAAGCAAATTCAGCAAAGGAAATCGTCTAAAGTCCAGAGGAAACCAGGTGCAAAGCCATAAATGTCCTTGCTCAGTTGAGTCATATAAGATGATATATTTCCCCCAGCAATGAGTCGTGTCATGTTGTGACCAGGGAAGCTCATTAGAGACTCATTGCCCAAGGTTTTTGTTGGAACTATCCACATAGGCATCCTCTGCCCAGCGTGTACCAAAATTTCAGGCTCCCAAGAGGAAAACAGGCATTTGGCATAACCTGTATCCTTTCCCCAAACAGTGCAGGCACAGGGAAGCATTCTAATCAGAGAATTCTTAGTCTGAAAGCCAGGTTTCTAGATGTCAGACAAGGGTCAACCTTGTGATCAGGCTTTTGAAAGAACAGCTGAGATTAAATGCTTGTCATAGGAGCTATTTAGATTATGCACTGAAAGGAACTTGAACTGGCAGGAAGAGCTAGTGCTTTTTCACTGGTGGTGGGCTTGCAAAGAAGGCCAGGTATCAGCTGGACAGACTTCCTTTGCCTACTTGAGGAGAACACAGTTGTCAAATACTCACTAACAGGACCACTAAATCTTTGCTTTACCTTTCTCTAATTGTGAAAAGTGTTCAGAAATTGTGTACAGAAACACTACGTGAGTTGACACACGTGGCTGAGCACCCTACTATTTAGTGCTACACAAACCCTGATTTCTGACTGAGTTTATCTAAGGCAGGACACACATTTTCAAGCTCTTTCAGAGCCTTGAGGTAGGTGAGGGTGACTACAAGAATGTGTCTGCCTGCAGACTGGATAGACTTTCTACCCAAAGACCTAAGCAGCATGAGGATGGAAGAGAAATTTTGCATGGAGAACTCAGACTCTTCTACGGCTGAGGACAAAGCAGTAAAGATGATTCATAGAACCAAATCTGGATGGCTGGGAGAGTTATAACACCACTAAAATGAACAAGAAAGACATGGGGATGGGGTGGACTTCTTCTGAGGGGGAAACAATGAGTCACATTTTAGACATTTGGAAGTTGACATGGCATCAGCACAAAAATGTTTATTTGGAAAGTAGTGCTTTGGGACAGATGGCCTGGAGAGAAGTCAGGGCCCCATGCATAACAGTGATCACTGGCAGGGTAAAAATAGCTATCAAGAACATTCCTGGTACCATGGATGACATTTGCGTGTGGACTATGGATTATGTAATTGTACTCTATCATTTTTTTCTAAGGTTGAAGATTGTGCCACAGCTGCATAGCCTAGGGATTACACATTGATCTATTTAGGGCACCAGGGCACGGTTCTGCAGCCCTGTTTATCATATGATAAACAACTGGTTACTCTGCCTAAAGACCATCTGAGATCTCCTTATACAACTCCTCAAACTTTCTAGTTAAGTTTGCAATTGCATAACAATAAAAAGTTCTGCTTCCAAAATAAAAATTGGTGTAGAGTCAGAGGAGTGGATGGATTGTTTCAGATTGTGTAAAGTGGGAGGAACAGGATTCTGGGAAACATATATTAGAGACAGCCATGGTTGCATCCATAAAAAGCCATAAGGACAGAGGGGAGGTAAGAAGGCCGTGTTGCAAAGTCACAGGTCCTGAAAGGGGAGGGAAGAATGTAGTGATAAGTGAGAAGGCCAAGTTCCAAAGAAGCCAATGGAGAGAAAGACTGGACAGAACACAACAGTGTAAACCAGTCATCTTTCAAAGCGTGATTGCAAGAAAGGTTGAGGTAGCTCAATGAAGCATGCCAGTGAAAAGTGGGACAGAAAGTGGGAGCACAAGAGGCCCTGCAGACATAGGAACCAGTGAAGGTGCAGCAAGAGAGCCAGGGCAGGGCAAAGCGAGGCTTAGGAAAGCTGGTGCAGAAAGCGTTCTTCCTCTCCTTTACCAGTTCCTGACAAGACAGGACATCACAGCAGGTCCTGCGGGTGGGAAGTTTTCCCAATCCATCTTCCCCCATGATGAAGGGCAAAGAGAAGATGGTTTTATCACTTACATCAGTAAAATGTATCAGCAATTCTGTAGGTGATGAGCTCTCAGATGCCCACCACACCTCAGTCCCCACTGCCCCTAAATGTTACATTCTCATTCTAAGAAAACACCATGATCTACCACATCCTCCTGGTTTTTTAAAATAAAATGACAGATATTTCTCAGTCAATTGTATACCCAGTCCTCACCCCATATTTCCCCAGTTTTCTGCTATGCTTCCTCTTGCTTATGTTTATTTCTATCTTATTTTACTCTCTTTCATTCATATTCTTGATAGTTTCACTTTTCAAGGTCATTTTCAGTTTTCAGCCTGCCTTCTGGAACAACAATAACTGCCTAATTTAATATTATAGGACAATTTGCAAGCATAGCCTCAATTCCTTTGTCTAGCTCATCCATTAAAAAATGCATAATGGGTTATGTTTCCCAGCCAAATCAGTCACTGTGAACTAACCTGGTGTCCACCATTAAAGACAGCTATTAGCCACCTGGCATTAGTACAGTGAAGAACTCCCTTCCCTAGCATGCCTGTAAGCGTTCATTTTGCGTATGCCACTTACTTTTTTAAAGACACTGGAAGCAGCAAGCTTATTTATGTGAATGTCACATTGGATGAAATGAAAGCAGATACAAAAGTAGACTGCTGCAATATTTCCTTTCACTGTTTTCGGTACACATCATGTACGAAGTGCACTTGGCTGAGCAACTGCCAGCCCTAATAAAGTTGTTTACCAAGCACACACACACAATGGTGTAGGAAGCAAAGAAAAGCCCCCTATGTTGTGATTTGCGGTTTTGGCAAGGGGGACAATGTAATATAGGAAACATTTATAATAGTATTTTACAATGAATCACCCAAAGGAGCTGATGCAATAAGTGCAGGAAACTTATCCATACACTAAACACTAAAGAATCTAGCTAAGGGCCTAGAGCGCATGACAATGCCTCCCACAAGTACTACTGGAGGCCGAGAGCCCACAACAAAATCTCAATCCAGTCTGCTTCGTGAATCTGTGCTGGAAAGGCCCAAAGATCAGAGATGGAAACTGAGAAGTCTATGCCAGCAGGATGAAGGATCTGTGCTAGCAGGCTGAGGGATCTGAACTGGAGCAATGCTCAAGGTAAGCACCAGAGCTCCCCCAAAAGTATCACAGCCATCCTCAGCAACAATGAGGTCCCGAGCTTCTCCAGTGATGAGGAAAGCCAAGTTCTCCTCAGGACGTGATTTTTCCATGAGGCTGAGCAATGCACCATTTTTCCTACTGGAGCCAGGAAGCAATGCTTAAGATGAGGACCAGAGCTCCTCCAAAGTTTATCAGGAAAGCCAGCATGACAAGTTCCTCCAGCAGAACAGCCCAAGAGAACCAGCAGCTTCCAACAGCTCCAACAGCTTCTTCAAACAGCTTCCCTAACAGCATTCTGGAAGGTTCTCCTGTTCTGCCTTTATGCTGCTGACAACCATCTTCAGGTGGGCCTCCCATGCCCAGCACCATGCTGGGTTTAATTCATCTGGGTTCTGGGTGTAAGAAGTTGACCACCAGTTGAAAATCCACTGCACCTGACAACTACATCTACTTTATCTCTCCCAAGGATCACTGGGAAACAGATTTCTTTACTCATTTTCTTCACACAACTGCAAGTGATTTTACTTGCCTTGCAGGTTTAAGAGTGATTGGAGGGTATATAAATAAGTAGGATAGTATATGTGACTGGCAGTGGTATAAACTAGTGGGATATATTTTGTTACATATTTAAGAAACATTTAATATATTTTTAAATAAAATTATGTCAAGGAGAAAGCATTTGTAACAAATAAAAGCATCCAATCCCAGAAAAATAGCCTTGGATAGTATTTTTGAAAAGTTTAGGCAGTGGTATAAATAGAAATATTTATGTCATAAATGAAAATGGTTTTACATGGAAAAGTATGGAAACAAACATCACAAAATAAACTGACTTTCAAAAATTAATGACGTAAATTTTAGTTACAGCCAGCAACAAAAATAGCAGCACTCTTTGGACATGTTCTTCCTTCTAATGCACAAATGTTGACTGGCCTCTGTTAGAGGGGGTTGGGTCTGGATGTCCCCCGAAGCCTTGGGTGGTCATGGGAAGAAGGCTCTCAGGAGGCTGCTAAATGTAGATTTTGTGATTGGTTCAGTGTCTAGTGCTGGGGTTGGGTGAGTGCTACATTCCCCCTAGGGTAGGTAGCCTGCATGCCGTGTAACGGATAGAACAGCGACTTCCTCACCCTTTTTGCTCCTCTTGCTTTTGCTGTCTTGCACTGCTATGAATGTTGCCCCTGTGCCATGTACCACCCTGCCTTGGAGCCAGCTGATTGTGGACTGAAACCTCCCCAAACTGTGAGCTAAATAAACCTTTCCCTCTTTAACTTCGGGTGTCAGGTATTTTTCTCCTAACAATGAGAGAAAAGTAATGAAGACAGTCCTTATCATTTCAATCATTAAAAAAAAAAACATTTTTCTTATTCTTTTGTCTATATTTTGTCAGGAAATTTGCCCCAGCTACTGACTTATATTTACAATGGTATGACCTAAGAGTTATGTGTAAATTTGAGGTCCAGGGTTCTCAACTCTTAAAATAACTTTTTTCTCTTTATAAAAGTCAAATATGTTCACTCTAAAAATTAAACATATTCAAAAATAAGAAAATATCTTCTTACAATCTCAAATTCTCTGATGTAGAAGTGAGCTTTCTGACCCAGCCTAGAAACAAAAGGTGAATTGTGGTGTCTTTCTACAGAAGGAATACACACTCAAAGTACCTAACAACCTGACTGAGAACTGAGACCACAATTTCTGCACTATTGGTGAAATATGAGGTGAACAGGGAGCTAAAATATTTATTTCCTAATTTTCAAGCAGACTCGAATTAAATGTCTGCCAGGGTCTTTAATCAAAAAGATTACATGGTCATAAAATAAATATTTTTCAAAAGAACAAGATCAATGACAGAGTCAAATCAAATCAAATCAAATAGAAGAAAGCTTTATAGCAAATATCATTCTTTCTGTTCCAGTCAGGATGATTTAGAGCAACAGAACCAAGAGGAAGCAGAGGAAAGAGGAACAGGAGAGGAAAAAGGAGGAAAGTGAGTGAGAGAGAGAGATTTGTAAGGAATTAGTTCACATGGTTATACCATTGTGAGACTGCTAGGTCTTAAATCCATAGGACAGGCTGAAAGGCTGGAAATAGGCATGATTTCTAGGGGATAACTTTGAAGCACAATTCTTTCTCCAGAAAGATCTGTTTTTCTGCTCTTCAATCTATCAAACGACCTGAAGTTCAGCCGTTGTCATTAAGGATTATCTCCTTTACTTACAGGTAAGTGATTGAGAATGTTAATCACATTTAAAAAACACCTTCATGGTCACATCTAGATCAGTGTTTGACTAAATAACATGGCACTGTAACCTACCAGGGCTTACACCTAAAATTCACTGTTATGCTGTCCAACCCCCTAAGCTTCAGGTGGGTAAGGAGACCAAGGCCTTCAGTGACATTGAACTTCACACAAAGTAGCTGGAGGTAAGAGATCTGAATTCAGACCTAGGATCATGATAGACACTTAGCTGCTGTGTCCTTATTGATCTTTAACCTCTGTGGGATACACATTTCTCAATGTCATTCTAAAATGTATGATTTCTCAGGATAACTGTGAGGTTTAAATAACTAACATACGTAAGACGACTAGGCCAGAGCCCAGGACATGGTATACAATGTGTTATTTCATTGTATTTTCTCTCCCTTTATTTCTTTTGTCTTCCTTCACTCTCATCCTTTCCCTTTTTTCTATCTTCCCTCCCTTTTCTTTCACTCTGTCTCCCTTTTACCCATTTTTTTAACAAGTGTATATTTCACCCAGTAAGGAAAATGTATTGTATTCTGCTCAACTAGGGAAGTCCACTGAAGAGCTATGAAGATACATAAACCCCATCAGCAGGTCCCATGGCCTGCTTGAAGCTGAGGCCTAGCATATGTGATCGCCCACATACCACCAGTTGCACAAGATTCAAAGCCAGAATTGTTTGCCTACCTATGTACAAAACCATCCCCACACGTATACATCCAAGGTCAGCATGCCTATGTATAATTTACATTGAGGTCTTTCAGGCAAATACTTAGGTTCCACAAAAGCATCGCCTCCTTCTGAACAGGAAATGGGGGGCTATTTCCTGTTGCAGCATTATGAAACACTGACATGGACTATAGGTTAGTCGGTGAAAAGTGCGTGGCACCTGCCCCCTTCTCCAGTCCCCCTCATGCCACTCTCTCACTTGCAGATTCTAAACTTCGCACTTATTTTATTCCAATGCACAGGAAGATAAACCAGTGTGGTCAGCAAATGGAAGTTATTTTTTATTGGTAGACAACGAACCAATCAACAGGATAAGGAGAAAACTAATAGTGGATATGTTCAGATACAATACAAATAAAAGTAGAGCTGAAATAAAAGTAATGGAGACAAATCAGGGAGCCTGGATTGTTTTCTAGCTAAACTTCTGCCTTAATTTCCCAGGTTAAGGTTTAAAAAACAAAAAAGATTACATGTTAGTCTCTACTCCAAAGCCCGCCCTCTCAGTCCTTCCACTCGTCGACTAAGGCCTGATGCCTACACTCTGTGTCTAGCCAGCACACTCTTCAACCCCTCCTTCACTGTGGGACCAATTCCCCTGAGGCACATCATCTTCATCCCACGGTCACACCCAGCATCGTCCCTTTTCCAGAACTGTCCCACCTCTGAAATAATCTCAGCACACCCTTGATGGCGACCTCTTCTCCTCTCCTTTTCTTACTTTCACATTTGCTCTTTTTTTTAAATCACCATTGTCCTTCCGTTCACCCTTCAACATCTCAAGTGTGGTAATCCCTAAGTAACGTCATTCTTTTCCTTACGCGTCCTCACGCTCTGGGCACCTCGCTGCGGTTTCCCTCAGCTTACTGGCCTCATCTCCTACAGGCTCGTGCGGCCCACGGTCAATCTTAGATAAATCTCCCAACGTCCTGTCTTTGCAATTTGTTCTGTGTTTGGTTCTCCGGGCATGAGAAGAGCTTGGCAGAAGGTGCCTTTAACTGAAATGGAAATGAACTGTAGCAGGCATTCAGCGTAAGAAGTGGAGTTCGGAAGAAATAGCCTGCAGTTGTCCATTTCCTGTCCTTGGCGTGACTTCATCGCTTCCTCGTCCCATCTTTCCTGGTCTATGACTAGAGGTATGAAATAATCACCAGCATTTATTTACTTCCTAGGGTTCTGTCCATTTATACAAATATACAACTACAAGAGGCAGCCGTACAAAAATGAATGAAGGCTTAATTTATAAACACTTGAAATAATATGAACCCAAATGCTTACAGATTTCTTTAAGAACTGAATAGTCTCCAAGGCTGTTATGGATGAATGGCAAAAATAACTTACTCGAAGGCTGCACTGCACAGTCTTTGGCAGGTCCACAAATGTTCTCCTCGCTTTGTCAGTATTTGTGAGCTGCACATTTATTTATATGTATGGTAAATTCGTTGTGAGAATTCAATCACTACTCTGCTGGGTTTTAACCATGCCATGTTATTCTCATTTAAAATACTTTTTGTATTGTATAATAATTTCACACAAGCATTCATAAATGCAGGGATTAGAAGCAGTATTAAAAACATGCCTTAAAATTAGTTACTTTGGCATGTAAGGTAGAAGTTAGTGAACAAAGCCCTGTAAGAAATTCAAACAACTTTTGCAGTATGCCTTGCAGTTAAAATAGAAACTGCAATGACAGAAATATTAGAAGCAATTTTAAA
>PVKN010032604.1:0-12225 GCA_004027915.1 Capromys pilorides
GGAATCTAAACAAGAGCTTGATTAAAGTATAGGCAGTCTGCTAAAGTGTGAATGATCCACTGATATGTAATAAGATAATAAAACCTAGTTTTATTTTGAAACCTTAATATTTTTCTGTTCTAGTACTTTTCTTAAGGCATACCAGTTATCTCTATAATAATGATATCCTCCATTTACTGAGAGACTTCTACCCAATGGGCACTGTGCTAAATGCTACACAGCTAGTCTCTCATTACATCCTTACAACGCATCCTTTGAAGTATTCCCAGTTCTACAACGTGGAAATTGTGTTTAGATGGTTATATGACACACATTATAGACAACAACAATATTATTTCAGTTTTATGATGTTGTAAAGTGCTTAATTTGTAAGAGACAAATTGACATGTGAGGTTAGGGAGATAGCTCAGCATTCTAACTGCCTGGCTGGCAAGCATAAAGATCCAGGTTCAATCCCAGGTACCACATGCCATGTGGGTCCTGGAACCCAGGGCACTCCACGCTGGTCACTGAAACCAGGTGCAGTGGTATATGCCTATAATCCCACTGCTGGGCAGGGAGAGACAGGAGGATTACTATGAGTCTGAGCTACATAGTGAGACCTTGTGCCAAATAAATAAGCAACTAAATAAATAGATTTTAAAAAATAAAAAAATTTACATGTGAATTAAGAATGGGAGAATGCATATATATATGTATATATGCACACATAGACACTACAGTATCAGATTTCAAAATCAAGGGCATATGTTTTCTTATTTTAATCATACAACTTCAGAGACACTTTGGCCAGCTCCTTGCCAATTACAGTGTTCAAGGAAAGGGAAACAGAAGTCAACACTCAACTGACAAGTGTTCAGAGTTGAGGCGAATAATTTTAGAGGTAAAGTATTAGAGACCAGCAGCTTCACTGACATCATTGTGCAATGCAATGGTTTTCGAAGAAAATATTTGCATTCCTTATAAGCTTATAGAGAAATTTCTCCCAAAAGAATTACACTATTGCTGGGTAGCAAACCTTATGTCCTCAACGAGCAAATGTCAATTTTGAAAAACACAAGAATCTAAGAATTGAAACTTTGTATACTGAATTATTTCATTATTAAGTAAAAAGTCCCTAGCTTCTCAAAAATATCTTCAAAATAAACAATAAAAAATCTCACATGCAGATCTTCATTAAGCATTTCACTTCTAATGTAGTGTAGTTATATTCCAGAATATTAGCACCTGTTTCTCCCCAGGAACAATAAGTAGTTGTAGCATTCTTCCACTAGTCTACCCTGGACCCCTTTAAATTACTTGTCTCAATGCATGAAAGAAAGTACACATACACCAAATGTTTGGGAGGAAAAGTAATGAATAAAACCTAGTGTGGAGTACAGAGAGGGCAGAGGGTAGAACTGGGAACTACAGAGTAAAAGGAACAGATGGCTCATTAACAATAAAAGAGGATAAAACCAGAGGATCCTTTCACATATAGGCAAAGAAGCTCCAAAATCCTCATCTGCTTCCTAGCCCTACCAGTCTACAATATAAGCTTAAGTGGTGTACACAGACACGTATGGTATGAGTGTCTGTGTACCCATGACATGTTTGCATGTGGGATGTATGATGCAGACATGTCGATGAAGAAAAATGCTTTTGTATTTCTGCCCACATCTACATAGCCAATGGAACAACACAGCTGTGAATACCATGCCTAGAATACTGAAGAAGAGCATACCTGTAATTTTGTCTCTCACGAGTTTGCAGGATTCTATTTCACCAATGCTACCAAAGAGACTCCTGAATTCCTCTTGGGTCATATTTTGGGGTAAATAGTTGACGATGAGGTTGGTTTTGCTGTCATCTGTGGCTGCCCCTGTCTGCATGGGAGAAGGACAGTTTCTGTTGTTGCTGGAGGGTCCATTGCTTGTATTGGATGTCGGGCCATTTGACACCTGAGGCTCCATGGTGCTAATTATCTAAATTAAAAAAAAATATTACAAAGAATTCTTTTGAAATCTCAAAAATACAAATTCTCTTTCATGAGTTTATTTTAGTTTTCGAATATAAAGGAAATAAGATGAAGCAAGATGGAGAAAAAGAGACTGGGTTGTGAACACAGCCAATTTAGAAGCATGTTTTTAACTAAAATGTTAAACTCCCCTTTGCTATTTTTAGGCCAGCCCTTAGAGTTTGAACACAGACTAGAATGCAGTGGGAACTCTCCCATTATTTTGTTAATGAAAAGCTAATTTCTGTTTTCATTACACAATCACTCTCAGAAATGTATACTTAAGCCACACTAAATTATAATTAAAATGTAAAGTAATAATCATGATTAAAATTATAGTTCCATTAAAGCTGAAAAAGCTAAATATAGAGGGCTATACTCACAAGATCAAATACAGTACCTGTTTATTAACTATCTCATAAAGTAAAATGACATTAAATTAAGTGGAGCTGTTCCATGTGGGAAGGATTTAGATTTTCACTGACACTTAAAACACTGATCAAACTTCTGATTTCATAAGTACATGCTGGGGAACTGCAAAGTCATCTCATGATTTTTAACCCACTCATTCTGTTCCTTTTTCTCCTTGATCTCTAATAGAACAAAGAACATGAATTTTCTCCAGCTCTTCACCTTAAGTCCAGCACAACCAAAAGCTATCCTCTTGTGCATTACTCAAGAAGGACTTTCTCTGGATTTATATTAGTTGAACAGATTTTTCTAGCACTTGTGAATGGTCCCAGGCAGCTTGCAAAGAAATTAAAAAAAAAAAAAAGAGTAAGAGTAGCTTCTTGCCTACCTAGGATACAGGTGAACAAATGGTAGGAGGACACCAAGGGTGGAGAAGGGGAGCCATTCTCCTGCACAAAGGATAGGGTGATTCAGGAAAAATACCAAGAAGATAATGCTGGAATAGGATTTAAGTGGAAAATGCGTTTAAGCTCATAGAGTCACCTCATAATGATGCCCTGTATGGGATGACAAAAATGGAAAATCACTAAACTGCAGAGCTCAGAAAGCCCTTGAGGGAATAAAATCTAGTTTGTTTGAGACAATGGCCAGTACCTTTGGTACCGGAAAGTGGGACAGAGTCTGGGCCTATACCTGGGTTCCTTGGCCCTGAAAGGCTCACCTTTCCATCTTGCCTTGTCATTGTCCCCTACTTATGTAGTATGACAAGGATTCTGTCTCCTCTGAAACCAACAACTTCCTGGAAATGAAATTATCGTCTGACATTCAGTAGCTGTGTGGCATCTGGCAAGAAATATAAACTCTAGGAGTCTCAGTTTTCCTCATTTGAAAACTGGGAATACTACCTGATTTTTGCAAAATGGTGAGAAGGATCCAGTGACATATGTACAGTGAGAACAGAACCACAATTGGATATTTATTAAAGTTACTCTGCCAATCCCATGATTTAACTTTTCTTAATGATTCCTCATAAGACAGCAATGGGGCATAATCTAAAATTCTCTACATCTTATAAGATACAAAACCAAGGTGTGGCAGATATCTGAGAAATTACACCTTCCTTAAGTACCATTTGGCTACTCAGAAAAAAATTTTTGTAGTAAGCCTTTTCACTGATTATAACATAGTAAAATATATCAAGAATATATAGAAGAAACATAACTTACACCTGTTTAACTACTTTTCAGAACACGACAGAATGTGACTAGCACCACAAAAATTTTCATCTTGTCCACCCCCTTTGCTATTTACATATCCTGTTCCCCACCAAATAATCACTATTCTGACTTCCAATCCACAGTTTCACTTTACTTTTGAACTTTCTATACATGGACTCATAGCATATATGTGCATTTGTGTTTTTCTCATGTGTCTGAGGTGTCATTTACATTACATGTAGCAAAGAAACTGTTCTTAACTGGCATAGAGCATTCCACTGTATGGTAATATTGCATTTTATTTCTCTTTTAAACATCTGAATTGTAACTAGTTTTGAGCGATTATAGATAACGGTGCTATTAGCATTATGCACATGACTTTTGGTACATACACACACTTCCGAGATATTTTTTGAATCATAGGGTGTCTGTATGTTTCAGCTTCAGTAGATACTACCTAAAGTTTTTCAAAGTGGTTGTACCAATTTTTACTCCCACCAGCAGAAAATAAAAGTTCTAGTTGGTCCATATCCTCATCAATGTTCATAAACAGCTTTTTGATTTTTATTTTTTATTTATTTCTTCACTGGACGCAGAGTGGTATAGTAAAAAAGAAATATATTTTTGAGTGAAGAAACCACTCCCTTGAAATCCTGGTCCTACCACTAACTGGCAGTGTGATTTCAGGGAGGTCATTTCAATACTCTGAGCCTCAGTTTCCTCTTATGCAAAACTAGGATAGAGCTTGCCATGAGACATTGTCTTCAGAATTAGGAGCTTGCATATAAAATATCTAGAACACAAAGTGCCTAGAAGCGTCATAACTATCACTCTTTATCATGCCCACATAGGTGAGTGCTACTGTATTTCCTCTGGATGGTCACAAATGGGAAATGAAACCAAAAGAAAAACATGAAGTCTGGGGAAGAGCCAAGGAAATAAAGCAAATTGAGAGCATGAGGACTGTCTCAGGTTCTTTACCATCATGTAAGTAACTTAAGTGGCTCCACTTCTTACATCACCAGACTTTTCTTCTTGGCTTCAGGTCAACTGTAGGATTCCAGAAGGCTGGTCCAGAGAGCAAGGAGAAAGCAAAAAGCTTCTGAGAAGAATCTTAACTCAAGCTCTCCTCAGTACTACTCAGCAAAAGCCTAGCCAGTTGCACTGCCCTCAAGGCAAAAGATGGTGGGGTTGAGTGTGGGGTCTGCTATTTGGGATGGTGTTACAGACTTCAGCACAATTCCTGGCCTGGAGGCAGATTTCTGCTGAGCCTAACTATTGAGCCTCCTGGGCCTGTGTAGTGCCTTCATTTGCTGTGTAGTCTCACTGCTTCACTGACCTAGCTGTCTGGGCAACGAACAGGAAATAATGCCAACTAAATAAGAAACTTTAAAATCAGAATTCATCATTTTAGGAAGCCTGGGTTCAGAACCTATAATCTACCCAACTACTGAGTTTTGACTTTATGGCAAAACCCTCAACCCCAACAACAAAATCAGTTCCACAGTCTAAGGAACTATCTTCTTGCTTAGCACCATTCTAGCTACTCCACAGAAACCCAGAAAATATTCTGCACAGAGGCAGCTTTTTGGTGCTAATGACAGAAGATGGAATATATAAAAGGATGCACATCATACCTAAGGATGCTGAGATCCTGTGGGATCAAACTGTTGAAAGTCATGTGGCAGTCGGGGTTATCTTTTGTTCAGTGGATGCTCACCTCACAGACACTTGGTGAAAGCTTGTGCTTGCCCATATGAGTATCTTACAGATTTATCTGTTCCAGAAGGCATAGGAAGAATGAAGGCCACAGCAAAGTAGTTTCAGTGCCCCTGTTGGCTTTCTAGATCTCTTTATATCCTATGTGGACTTTCTAATTTATGTTGATTTCTTGGAGCGGAGCCCTATTTATAGATTAGGCCATCCCAAATGGGCTCCAATCTTTGAGATAGAGTCAGAAGATGCAATGAGCTACTTCAAGCTACCACAACTAATAAGTTAAGTCATGTTACTCTTACGTAATAGAGATGGAGTTCTCTTTGCCAGACACAGGCACAGTTATCCTTTTGTGTATCCAGAGAAAACTGATGAAGATAACTATAGACACAAAGAGACTGTTTTTAATAAAACTACAATCAGAATGTTGAGAAACATTTGTAAATGTGTTAATACACATTATGTAATAACTCTCATTGGTCTTAATGATACCTCCCAGGATGCAACATAGGCTGACATAAACAATCAAATATATAAAGGTCAGCTTCAACTGACATGTTGATGCTGACCTTTATATATGACATCAAGGGGATTTTAAACCATAACCTGGAAAATAAGAGAAGTTCCTAAGTGGTAAAGATATTGAGTGTGTGAACATGAAGCTATAGCATTTTAAGGTTACAAGACAGACTTAAAGTAAAGGACACTTGTGTTCTTTACATGGGAAAATAGACCAGAGCTACAGAAAATTGTAGATCACTTCCTCATCTTACCTTGTCCACTGACCTACTGTGTACCCCACAGTACACAATAGCATGGAGTCTAGCTTGGCTAAAGCAAAATACTTACTTCCTTAGGATAATGCCTGTGATATTCTTGCAGCCCAATTTTCATTGCAAATAAATATCAGTTCCTCCAACATGCATGTATACTTTAACAAAACATTCTGTGTCAGTCTCACAGCAAACTTTGCAGCTGACCAGGTTCCAACCCTTGCCTTTTTCTCCTCTCCTCTTTTGAGTGCCAGTTCAGTGACAGAATTGCAGTCAGCATCCAGGATAAAGCACTGAGGAGGTTTCAGTTGATTTCAAGCTCTAATCATTGTACAAAGCACTATATTAAATCTTTTATGTTCCCATGATATATTTTAAGAAACATTATACAGGCAGAAAATTTCAAGGGTAAACTATTAGAGCACTGCACAATAACGTAGGCACTCAAATCCTGTCATTGCAAATGTCGATGGTTTGAATGACTAATTACTCATACTCAACACATTAACCTCACCCCTCCCACCACTCTTTTCTGTGAAATGTACAACAAAAGCACAAGGGAAAGCCTCAGACTCACAGCTGCCAGATCATCACCAGGGTCTTTTATTTCTGCAAAGAGGAGGTAAGGAGCAGAGCAGGTAAAGAGCCCCTTTCTCATGGAATGGTGTGTGTGTATGTGTGTGCATGCGTGTGTGTGTGTGTGTGTGTGGGGGGGGGGCAACACTTTCTGCTCTTCATGGCACCTGCTCATCACAATCTAGCGTCTTTATGTTCACTAATGGCACTTGCAAATATTTCCTGGACATCCTGTGTCATACAAAAAGTGTTTACTTTCACTATAATTATGTCTGGGTCTGTGAAATCAACTGAGATGGAGCCCTGGTATCCCCAGACTCATGAGGATGACGGAGTGGGGTACACAGTAGGTCAGTGGACAAGGTAAGATGAGGAAGTGATCTACAATTTTCTGTCAAGAAGTAAAAGGAGTGTTAATCATAGAATTTCCTCCAATAAGTCACAGGCTTAAATGGGAAGGATTAATTTTGAGTTTTCAATCCAGAGATAACAGATTAGATTTTCTGGGGGAAGAAAGAGCCAATACATTCAATAAGTTCTCTAAGGGCACCATGTCAGCCAAAAGTTCAACTCTGCTGCTTGAATGAGTTTGAAATAGAGATTAAAAAGTAGGCTTGTGGATGCTAGGCCTGAGGGTGGGAGAAAAGGAGAGCTATTGTTTAGCAGGTGATAGAGCTTCAGATTGGCAAGATGGAAAGAGTTCTGGAGATAGATAATGATGATAGTTGTATAACAACATGAATGTATTTAATGCCACTAAATTGTATACTAAAATGAGATGATAAATTTAATCTTATGTGTTTTACCATAATAATTTACAAATTTTTTCTTTTAATCTTTTATTTGGTATAGGATCTCACTGCACAGCTTGACTTGTAGTGATCCTCTTGTCTTAACCTCCCCAGCTCTGGGATTACAGGCATTACATACCTGTGGCTCTGAGGCTGGCACAGCATGTGGTACTGGGAATTGAATCCAGGCCCTTGCACTTGCCAGGCAGGCACTTAGACTGCTTAGCTATCTTCCCAGTTCAATATTTTTTTTTAAATCAGCAAATTGAAATAATACCTAAATGTATGGCTGGCATAGAATAAGTTTTCAGTAAGTGTCTGGTTGTTTATCTGTCCTATTATTTTTTTATAAGTAAAATGGGGATAATATTATTAATGTATTGGTTCGTACTTCACAGAGTTGTTTGAGGGAGTCAGTGAGTATTGGACATACAAAGACTGTCATTCATTTGACAGTTCTTTACCCAGAACCTACATGTAATGGTTGTCACATGTGTCAACTTAAGAAGTTTAGAAGTTTAACTAAGTGACTCAGCAGCAAGCTGGGATTCTTACTTTGTAAACATCTTCATCCTGGGCAAGAGGAGGGCATAGAGATCCTGTGAGTGCTAAACCAGCCCAGGAAGTTTGGGTTGGTGATGATGGCAGCCTGCTTACAATAGAAGCAAAGAAAGGAAGTTTGTTCCTTTTCTTTTATTTTTGTTGCTTTTGTTGTCTGCTGCCGCCTTGAACTGTTGCCCCTGTGCCATACCACCCTGCTTTGGAGCCAGCTGAATACAGACTGAAACCTCCACAAACCATGAGATAAACAAGCCTTTCCTTCCTTAATTTTGGGAGTCAGATATTTTGTCTCAGCATCAAGAGAAAAATAACTAAGATGCTACCGATTGTCAGGCCTTTTTCTGTAAGTAGGAGATACTGTGGGAAACAACTTCACAGTATAGGAACCTGTCCTGATGTAAAACTCACTACTGTCATTCATTATTCAAGAGCCTAGTGAAGGCCATCATATGTGCTCTTACCAGTTCTTAGCTTCAGGTTCAAGTGGTTTTTCGGCAGAAGTGTGGTTTCATTGTTCAATTTATACAAGGTCAGGAGGAAAGAACCACTGAAGGTCACAGGAATGACACACTTCTTTGCCCAAATACTTGCCTCTTTCATTTTCAAACTCCTTTAAATGCCAGTAATCCCAGAAACTAGAAAGGATAGGATGGATGGCGAACATGTCTCAGATGTGTACAACTGAGGCAACCATGCATCTTATTAACTAGTTTAAGAATATTTAAAAGTATTTTCATGTACCATGTTGGAAGGACTTTTGAAAATTTATATATACACTTGATCTTAGCCAAAAGGCCGAGAAGCGATGAAAATTTATATATAAAACCAAGCCTTATGTAATAAGTGCTCCCAAGAGCATGAAAAATAATGTTTACCAAGGGTAGTCACTGAATCAAACCATTAAAGAAATAGACTTAAATTATTCATAAGAGCAAAAATAAAAGTCCTAATTCTCTTTATAGGCATTTCCCACTTAACCCTAATAGAATTTTGATGTGTAGTATTTTAGGTTGGTGGAGTAACCCTGACTGTTGTATCCCATGTGCCTTTTAAAAGCCTGAAAAACAAATCCCCAAAGTTAGAAAATTACATAGCCTGTTCTATGTTCCTGAAGACAGATATTATTTTTAGGAATAATTCTTCACTTCTCTTTTTGCTCCTTGAAAGATACTAAAAATGTCCATCTAGACCCCCATTTTCATATTTCTTTAAAATTTCTTTGACTCAGAAAATCCCTACTTTTCCCTTCTTTTTTTTTTTTTTTTTTCCAAGAGGCTTTAATTTGCTGCAGTCCTTTGAGGTTAATTTTTTTTTTTTTTTATGTAACATTTTCCCTACGGTTCAGCTTTGAAAGAGACACATCATTAAAAGGGTCCAAGAGGAGGGGCTGAGGTGGATGATTTGATTATCTAGGAAAAGGGAACTAGGGAATACCACCATTCTAACCATGTACAGGTGATGATTAACCAAGACTACTAGGGCCTGGGATCCTGGCGAAGACCATACTCATGCCTCCAAACCATTCATACTAAGTTCCTGTGGATTCTGTTGGCAGGTGACTAGAAAATTCTAGTCAAAAATTAATATTAACCTGGGAAAACAGCTTAATAATTTCTTTGGGCAGATACACAAATAACCCCAAAAAACCTATTTACTCTATCTAGGATGTTAGATGGTAATAAACTTTCAGCATCTCCTTAACACAAGTGTACACATTTTTACACAAGTTTAATGAATGAAGTTACAGGTCTGGACATTGCTCTAGGAAATGGGGGGACAAAAATAATTAAGTTCTCCCCTTACAGGTCAGTGGGACTCAGGACATAAGAGAACCTGTAATGCAGTGGTTTCCCAAATTTTCTGTTCAAGGAGATTATGGGACCTCAGAGGAAAGGGATAAATGAAGTATAGTGTGTCTAGGGTGAGTCACCTAGGGAGAAAACATTCAGGCTTTCACAGACAGCAAACTGGTCAAGCAATGGCTGTGACTCGTCCCAATGGCTGACACTGACAACAATTCTACAAAGCACTGTATATGGTTCCAAAGTTAATCCTAAGGAGATTTGACCTTGGAAAATGCAGAAGATGAAAGTTTTGTTATACAGGTCTTGCTTTAACTTGCCCTCGATCATCCAGCAGAAAAGCTTAATTATGAGGCATACAACCCAGAACTAGATTAGTATGATGAGCTGTAAGAGGCTTAAATCAACAGCCTTCAACATTGCCAGTTTCACCGGTAATCCACTGCAACTATGGAACATTGGACTATGCATACAGTTATTTCCTCTTAGTTCAAAGAGAAGAAAATTTTTTTTCTTTTTTTTTTCTTTCTTTCCTTACCAATATTGATT
This sequence comes from Capromys pilorides, assembly GCA_004027915.1. Lineage (NCBI taxonomy): Eukaryota > Metazoa > Chordata > Mammalia > Rodentia > Capromyidae > Capromys > Capromys pilorides. The sequence continues at coordinate 10,393 of PVKN010032604.1, forward strand.
AGAAGATTTATCATGTCTACACCCTGTGCTCTGTATAACTACTATGAGGACAACAAAATGCAATGTGTCAATTATTGTGAATGTGTTACTAATGGGTTTTGAAACTATCATATTGTTATCTCTTATTAAAAGTAATAAATGAAAAAACAAAGAAAAAATAATTAAATCCTGCTCATATAGGGTTCAAGTTGGGAGGATAGCCGAAGAAGGCAATAAGCAAAAACTTCATTAAAGTCAACTGTATATACTCCTTTACACTTAGCAATCTGCCTCTGGAATTGTTCTAATGGTGCTTCTCCTTGCCCAAAGCACACATATTGAACATGTTTAGATTGCTCCTATGCCATTCTGATGGGGAACTGACAGTCCTGTTCTTACTCTCAATGCCTCAGTCCTAAACAAATGGCTGTTTGTAACAAGGAGGTAAGCTTGAGGCATCCCTCCTTTGAAATGGCACTTTTTCCCCCACTGGAGATGAACACTTGGCATGCCAAAAGTATTCTCAGTGGAGGTAGTTGAGCTTTTAAAAAATCAGCAGTCACTAGAGAGAACAAGAGACGCTAATACTTAAAATAGCAGGGCCAGCACGGATATGAAAACTATAATCAAAATTTAATTTCTCTTAGGCATTATTCTCAAATATACAAAAATCCAAATTTTTAATCTTCTTTCCCTCATATGTCATTAATATTTTCTCTCCTAAGTAAATGCTGGCCTCTCTTACATCTTCTAGTGTTGTTTTGGACTTTTGATTTTTCCTAAAATGATTTGCTGGTGTGTCCCTCTTAGTGCAGGCCTGGAAAAACTCCCAGGTGTTTTTCTTTTCTTTTCTTTTCTTTTTTTTTTTTTTTTTTTTGTTATTGTGAATTGAATTTTACATGAACTGGGAATTACTCTGCCACTGAACTATATCCCTAACCCACTTTTTTTTTGAGACAAGGTCTTGCTATGTCATTAAGTTGCTAGGCGAGGTTCAAACTTTCAATCCTCGAATCTCTGCCTCCCAGAGTGCTGAGACTATTGGCACAGCCCACCACACCTGGTGTCCTGGTTGGTTTAACAGACTTCTCCATAAACCGTCCAGAATGGAGGGGCAGCTTGATAAACTAGTTCTTTGTAAAGTGAATGAATCTTTTTTAACCTTATAATTCAGTCCTCTTTTCCAAACTGGCCAGTAAACAAAAACAATCTCAAAGTGTCAATATGCTTTATTTGTTAAAGTAATATTCAACAAAGACAAATATTTTCATTTAAATACAATTTCATGGGCAAGCCAGGCTTCCTGCAGAAATATCAAGTCTAATTGGAAATCAAATCCCTGCATTCTGTTCCCTCTAACCCTGAATACTTAATGTGGATAAAATAATCAAAATGTCTAAATGATAAGCTATGGCTACCTGTTGGGATGGGAACCAGCTCTGATAGTAAATACGTTATCTTCATTTTCCATATAAAGGGTAGTTAATGAATCATTTGAAAAACTTCCCACAGACTGATTATTTCAGATTTATCTTCTGATTAAATGCATAAGCAATAGCCAATGGTGCAATTCATGTAAACATAAGTACTGTATATTTACAAAATGCCTGGCTAGTAACTCAGACTGTAAGCAAACTCTTTAGAATTTAGCTGCAAAGTGCAAACAAGTCTCTCAATTTAAGTTTTACATGTACACTCATTAAAATTTTTGGAAATCTATTTCATTTGCACTTGTTTTCTTAACCCAGGTGGGCTGGACATAAGGAGGAGAATTAAGGCAGTCAGGAGAGTTAGTACTATGCCTAGAAAAACCTGTGTCAAGCAACCTTCTCCTTTCCAAGAGAAACTCAATAG
>PVKN010032605.1:0-12226 GCA_004027915.1 Capromys pilorides
TGTTGGAAGGTATTTTTAAGAAACAGGTATTTTTGGCAGTGCCAAAAAAATGCAGCTGTAAACCAAAAAATACACTTGAGAAATGTGTTAGTTTAAGCTAATATATTTTGTTGTAATAAATTTTCTGAAACATGAGTGGCGTAAGTCAACACAAAACTTCTTTCCTCTGCATACTCCATATTGATAGCAGACTGGCTCTGATTCACTCCAGGACACGGTCTCAGGCTGCAGCTGCCCTTCCCAAAATAGAGAACAGGAAACAAGGCAGAATCAAGTGCAGCTAAAGCTCCAGTCCCCAGGAGGGAGAGGTCAATTTCACTCCCACCCCATTGGCCCTCGGGAGTCACATGGCCAGCGATGATGTCAGCAAGGCAGCCTGTAACTCCTCCCACTCAAAGAACTGGGGATGTTTTGAGCAACCTGTTAGGCACATCCAGGCTAGAGAACTAGAGAGCAGGGAAAGGGAGGTCTCTGGTTATGGGAAATGTAAGAACACGACAGAAAATGCAGGAAGCGTCCAACATCAAGGAGTATGTGCCCCAAAGAGGACGTAGGGCATAAAGGGAGAGCTGAGATTAGAAATCAAAGGACATAACCAGTGGACGGTAAAGTCTGTGCCCAGAAAAGATTGCTGGGTTCCCTGGTGGAATGATGTTTAGCCTCAAAGGAAAGGGACAGGGTGGTGCTTCCAGAAGGGAACTCTCACAAGACAGAACTGCCAGCTGGTTGTGGCCCCCCAAAGCTTCAGAGGACTCCACAGCACCAGCTTGCTTCCCTAGGGAGTCCCAGTCCCTTACCCCAGACAAGTGGCCGGATCTGCCCTGCCAGCCCTGGTGATTTACACCAGGAGTGTAGACCAGGACACCCCAGACCTCGGCACTCTCCCCACCTCATGAGAATGTAAACTATTTGCGTGCACAAAACATCTCTGAATTATTAGAGGATATTATTAAAGCATATTGAAATGCATAATTATTCATCATACTATATATTAACTTACAGTAAAATACAAATTAATCAAGGAATAACAGGGAAACTCGGACACTGCCAACATTGGAACAAATCTGTACGTGTCATGTAGGAAATAGTTATTTGTTTCACATTCAGTCAAAGCCAAGCCCAGCCTCTCACAACAGCCCTGCTACCACATGTCGGGGTACCCTGCACATAGGGTACAGGGGCTGCAAAAAGAGGAGGCAGGCAAGCAGAGGGAGAAGACCAAAGACTGGATGGAAAGAACACAGCAGCAAAGCGAGGGGGCAAGAGAGACCACACACAGTACACGCATGTACACAAATGTCACAGCGAGTCCACTTAAACTTTACAATCAATGTGCTAATAACTAGACATTAAAAAAAAAAAAAAAGGCTGATCCTAAGACCACCCCCCAGAGGCTCCCTCTAGTGGAGACCGATGAGCACAGCGCCTGCTCTGTGGGATCCAGGGTGTCTCCCTGGGGAGCACAGTGGTTTCTCCTTGTGAGCTAACACGCTGGCCTGTGCTCAATCAAGTCAGTGTCTTGTGAGCCAGATTTATGCAAGTCATCCCCCCGCCCAGGCCTGAGACAACTGTTAACCTCCTCCACCCTCTAGCCAGAGAGTTCACTCCTCCTTTGTGAGGGCGGATGGAGGCCACCTTTCCTGCCCTAGCCTTGTGGTCTGCTCTGCCTTCAACAGGGAAACTCAAGTGCTGCCCTCGTGTCATCCTTGCCACTTCTGAGCCTGCACTGGCAAGCACTGTGATAGGCACTAAGCCCCACTGTGACTATCAGTCACTTCATGATACCCCTTATACTCAGCCTTATGATCAACAGATACCAAACCACCCTCACTTTAGGGAAAAAGGAAAGCCAGGCTCAGAGACTTTAGACAACTTCCCACAGTCAAACAGCAAGTGACAGGATCCGAAGTCAGGTCCACCTCCAAGACCTGCAACTCCCCTCTGCCCTGGGCCCTGCTCCATCTTGTGCTTCCTTCCTTGAAGCAGGGTCCACAGAAGCTGCTGGTCTCTGTGAAGAATGCAGACAGACAGACTAGGATGAACTGGGAAACACTGCAGAGGGCTCCACAGGAAACCAGAGAGGGCTGCTAGGAGACAGAATATCCGGGCCCTAGCCCAGCATGGGCGAGGGTGTTAATACGTAGCCAGGGCCTGAGAGCATCCAGGATGACAACAGACCCAGACTGCTCAACCACCAGGCCCCCTGGAGCTAAAACAATTTCCCCTTCACAGTAGAGGGCAGTCTTGTATTTACTGCTTTAACTTAGGGATAAAGATAGGAAGAGGGAGCTGCCTGGGAGCCATCCACACCCCTCCAAACATAGGCTCTCCAAATCAGAGGGACAGCCTGGGAGGAGGCTGCCAGGACTCAGGCTCCTAAGCCCACTCGTTCCTCACCAGCCAAACCCATGAGTGAGCTCCACAGGACAGGGGTACCATTATTGCTCCAATTTGTAGATGAAGAAAATTGAGGTGCAGGCAAGTTCCATGGCCTGCAAGATACTAGGCCAGAACTGAGTCTGGGGCTGATGCTCTGTCATGGCTGGGCCTAAGAATGCCAGGGCAGAGGACACCAGGACCTGTGGAGCCAGAAGGCCTGGCTGCATTCTGCAGTGAGGTTGAGGTAGGCAAAGCAACAGCAGCATCTAGCTGGCCCACAGACTCCACAGGACATGTTCCTCACTGCTCTGTTAACCCCAGCACCCAGACAGGGGGAGCCTGGCACCCCACCCGAGATGCTCCACCAGACCGCACACCAGGCTCCCACTCCAGGAACTCATGACCTGGATCAATAGGAAGCTCAGGCAGAATGGGACAGGTGGGAGCCAGGTGGCAGGGGCAACCCAAAGGCCAGGTCCTGCCCTGCAGAGGCGCCCAGGAGGCCCCACCTAGCAGGGCCTGAGCAGGTGCAGGCTGGGAGCACAAGTCTGCAGCCAGCAGCCTGGCGCACAGACCCATGGTCACACGCGGCAGGATAGCTCACCACGCCACACTGAGGACACGGGACAGCCACCCACCCACAGTCAGTCTTTAAACTTGGCCCAGGGCAGAGCCCAGCCCTCCCAAAAGGATTTTCAATTGTTGGTTTTGTTGGTGTTTGTTTTTGCAGTACTGGGAATGGAAAACAGGGCTTCCAACTGAGCTACATCTCCAGCCCTTTTTAATTTTTTTATTTCAAGATAAGGTCTTATTAAATTGCTAAACAGACCAAGCCAAGCAGAAACCTGTAATCCTCCTGCCTCAGCCTCCATGTCTACCTTTCATCAGGGATTCTGACCCCACCCAGCCAGAGGATAAGGGGATACAACCCAGACTTTGGGAGCTCAGGAAGGGAAGCCACATTTAGGCCTTTGAGTCCAGCCAGGTGCCGGGCCACTAGATGAGGTCCAGGCGCTGTGGCCTCCAGGGTCCCTGGGCCACCCACTGACTGGACTGGGGGCTGCCCCCAGAGGAGGTAAAGCCACACCATGCCCACATACACACACACACAGAAATATCAGTGGCCTTGCTCACCTAGGTCTGTCATTCATGGTCCCTGCAAATTCCTATCACAGCCTCACCTCTGAACAAACCAAGCTCAGAAAGGTTAAGCAACTTGCCTGCCCACTGCACAATTAACCAGCAATGCACAAACCCAGGCACTGACACACCAGGCAATACTGCCTCTCCTGCACCCCACTTCCAACCCACATTCCTCCACCCCCTCCCTAGTGGCAAGCGCAGGTCCAGATTGCCCATGGACCCCAGAGCCTCAGAGACCTGGTACAGAGCGCGGGGACAGAGGCCGCAGAAAGCCAGGCTCCAGGCTCTGGGTTCCCAGGCCCGCGTGCCCTCCCCCAACCGCTCCCTCAGAGGCTGCCTGTGTGGGAACTCGAGGCCCTGCGCGCTGCAAGGGAGGCGATTTATTCCGGAGAAAACATCTTTGTTCTGCGAGTGAACGGGAGCCATTTGCAACAATTTAATGCTCTGTTCGCGGGCCCGGGCGCCCGGCGACCGCGCAGGCTTCTTGGAGGCGGAGCCGTGCATAATGAGGCTTCTCACTGCAGCCACCGCCAGCCTGCCAAACCGGGTCGGTCATTTATCCATTCATCTGGCATAACGCCCCCTGCATTTCATCCGCTAGAACAGATTTGGTGCTGAATGTGGACGCAGGGAGAGACCCCCGCATTCCATTTCCTGCGCCCTAAAGTGTGTACCAGCTTTGGGCACCAGGGCCCTGGGTGACCCCAGCTGGGGACAGGAAGCAACAAGGAAGAGCCCACCTCTCCCATCCTCTGGATCCGGGACCCCACACTGCCGCCTGGAGACTGGCTAGCTGTGATCCAGGCTGCCGCTTCTGGGGTCCCTGAGTCACTGCACCGCAAACTACATTGTGGGCCCCAGTGCAGGGGCTGGAATCCCAGCTGTGCCACTCACTAGCTGTGTGCCCTTGCCTCTCTTGCCTCAGTTTCTCCACCTCCCTCCTCAGGCTGTGGTGAGAATTAAGTGAGCTGATATTTGTCAAGTTCTTAGAACAATTCCTGGAGAGGAGAAGGGGACGTCCTGGACGGCTTTCTGTGGACAGGAAGGGGTGGCTCTCGTACTGCAGAGGAGAGGGCTGGAACCTGTCCAGGACCCGGGAAAACCCAGGAGCAGACTCACGCCATTCACCTGCAGGGTCGAGGCTTTCAGTTTGGGAGCTTTGGGGTTTAGCAGGACCTTGGGATGATCCTCCTCAGTTTCCCTGAGGGTCTTCTAACTAACTCTACCTGCTCAGGCCGGCCCGGGAGACACCAGCTGGGCACCCACGTGTCTATCTCCCTACAGCAGCACCCATCCTCAGCCTCAGTCCTCAGACCCTGATCACTGCCCGCAGGGCCTCTGTAGCACCGCACTGACCTGGACACAGGCCACCACTCCCTGCCTGTCCTCCTGTGCCTCACATGCCCCTACTCCTAGAGCCTGGAATCTGTACCCCACTGCACAGTCCCTGCCACTCCTTATACCTGGGTGCAGGTCCCTGGGGTGCTGTCCCTGCTTGGAAGTCTCAATCGCCCTCTGAGCAGCTGTCCTCAGCAAGGCCCAGTCCCTGAACACCCCTGGAGGCTGCCTGCTGCTCTTGGAACACAGGCCTCCTGCCTCCTGCCTGCAGATGGGGAGGGGGTCGAGGGGGAAGCCCCTAGCCCAGGCTGCAGGCTGACCCTGACCACGGAGCAAGGTCACAGCGAAGCTCGGAGTCTGTGCAGAGAAGAGCCGTGTCCCACGCAGGAGTCGCTCTGCCCAGGCAGCTGCAGGCCCAGCCCCTGCCTCCTTCAGAGAACAGAGAGGCAGGCATGCGGGCAGACAGACGCCCAACACAGAGACCTCCTCTCGCCTGGCTGGCATCACCACACCCCTTCCTCCGCAGCCACTGCTCTCTGCTCCTTGGGGAGAAGGGCCCCTCCTGGGCCCCAGGTTGTCCTCAAACACTGCTATCCGTCACTAAAGTCCAGGGCCAATCAGGTGAGCCCTGTCTTTTCCGCCCTTTTCTTTCTTGCCACAATTCAGCAAGGAGAAGCTGCCCTGGCCATGCACCACTCCCCACAGCCTTGGACATAGCCTCTTCTTAGAAATTTAGTCTCGGGGCTGGGATTAGCTGGGGGGCAGGGCAGGAACCAGACCCTGGTTCAATCTCAAGCAGTGTAAAAGAAGAAGAGGTGTGCTGGTGGTGGTGGAGGAGGTGGAAGAGGAGGAGAAGGAAGAGGAGGAGGAGGAAGACTCTTGTTTGCCTCCCCCTCCCCCATCTGACCCCTGCCCTGGCTCCCTGTCCACCCCCACTGCTGACTATTGTTGCCCTAGGGAAAGTGACCATGTTCTGGATCACATTAGCCTCTGCTCACTTGAGCTGTACCCAGCCCTGCTGACCTGTGCCAGGCACTGTACCATGTGCTTTAAAATTCAAGACTTGGCCAGGGGAAATCCTCCTATTTCACAGATGAGGACACTGAGGCTTAGTCACAGGCACAAAGCTTCTAAGTGGCTCAGCCTGGATTTGAACCCAGGCCCCCAGGTCTTTGCACCAATCTGTTCTTGTTCCATGCATGAAATCAGACCTGTTGCCCAGGCAACCATGGAGGAGAGTGGGGTTCTGACCCAGGCCTGTCTTCCTGTGTTCAGAGGCAAAAGGAAACCAACATTTTATAACGATCAAAGGCTGCTCCCCGTAAACATCAGACGAATCATCTTCTCCAACAGTTAATTTTCATTTTGCAAGTTGCCCGGTGACAGAAGCAAGTAAAGGTACTGAGGCTCTGCAAAGCCACCAATCTGTTGCCCAACCTCCCGTGCCTGGCTGCTTTGCTGCTGTGGCTCAGCCCCTTGCCCCATGCCCCCACCCAGCTCCCATGCCTCCAGACTCAAGCCTCGGTCCAAGCATCTCTGGGCCCTAAGAGAAGAAACAGCAGAGCTCAAGCCATAGCTACGCCAGGGGTGGGCACTGATGACCCATCTTATGCCTGCTGGTCCCAAGCCCCCCCTCATCAAGATCCTCTCCTAATACCCCTGTGAGCAAAGGTCCTGCCTCCTGCCCACAACATGCTCAGCATCCATGACAGAAAGCTCCCAACAGAAAGCTCCAAGAGCCCTCAACTTCCTCTCACCTCCCTATGGCATACACAGCCACCCACCCCCCACACCAGGAAAAACCCAAGCGACCCCATCTCTCCCAAATGTATGCCCATGCATGGAGGAGCCCATGCTCCGTGCCTGTCCCCAACTCTGCCTTTATCTAGCCCAAGCTTCCCCACCGCTGTGTGACTGGAGTGGACAAGAGGATCTTTTCCAGGGAAGGCACCTGCTATGGCTTCCCTAGATGTTGCCCTTCCCCCAAGCCTTGTGTGCTCCTGGATGGGGCTTTGAGGAGGCGGCTGGAGGATGGCTATGTGACTATGGACCAGCCATAGTGTGTGGCAATGGATTAGCCCACTGACTGGTTTAGCCCAGTTTTGGATATGGATAATGAGAAGGGCCACCATGGATATGGATGACACCACCCACAAGGCTGGTAGCCTAGATAGGATAAAGGAAAAGGAGAGTTGCTGCTGCTGTTTCACTTCACTGTCCCTTGCATCTCCTCCACCACGACATCTTGTTTTGGAGCTAGTCAACTATAGACTGAACCTCTATAAACTATAGGCTGAAATAAACCTTTCCTCCTTTACTTTATGGGTGTTGGGTAACTTGGTAGCTAAGCGCCCCTGCTCCACACCAGGACCCAGCCTCCGAGAGTATCAGCCCAGAACCCCACTCCACTCTGTAATACCTGCTCTGTGACCTGCTAAGAGAGCTACAGGAACCAAGCCATCCCTGGACTGTGATTCCACAATGGTCCCAAAGCCATGCACGCAGCTTGCTGGTTCAGGAAATCTTCTTGGGACCTCTGCACCCTGAGATTCATGACCAGAATGGAACTGAATCCTCAGGTTCAGCCTAGAACGACTCCCCATCCTTCTATTCCCCACAAACGCTCCAGACCCAGGCTGTGGTCTCTTCCCTAGGCCAGCACAGTCTTCAAGAACATCAGCAACAACACTAGTGAAGCACAGGGCACAGTGGCCTGCTCCAGGCAGGGCCACATCACACCACATCTGAGCCCAGGTTTCCAGCCCTGCCCACAATAGGTGGTAAATGAGTGGACAGGCCCCCTACCCCTGACCGCAGTAACAGCGCAGGCCCCATCAGGGGCCCCATCAGGATCCCAAACTCAGTGAAGGAAATGAGCAAGGGGTGGAGGGAGCCTGACATCACACAGCCATCATCTGGCAGTGCTGTGGTCCAAGGCAAGTGTGCCCGAGCCAGAGCCTCTGCTGCCTCAGAGCCACATGGAACCCACCCGACAAGGACTACCACAGGGACCATGCTGGTGCCTGCCCAGCTCCACCTTCCTTGGGCCTGGACTCCAGGCCCTGGGCTCTGTGTGCCACCGTCTCACCCTGACCCAGAAAGAGCTCAGCTTCCAGAAGTACAGGCAGTAACCCCTGGATCTCCCTGGCAACCCTGAAGCTTTTGTTCCTGGAGAATGGAGCTGATTCATTCCCAGGGGGAGCCTCAGGTGCTGCTGCAGGGAGAAGCCTGGACAGCCCAGGCTGGGTGGATCGCAGGAGAGGCAACAAGGACCAAGCTTTGCTGGGCTCCTGGGTAGATGAATCCCAGCACCCACCACACCCACTGGCCAGATCTGCTCAAGTCAGGGACAGCCAAAGGGATGCAGCCTATACCCAGTGCCTGCTCTGGGTCTCTAGCCCTTCCTCCTGCGCTTCATGGGGCCCCCTCTGAAAACCACCCCAGGTGCCCACAGCCCTGAGCTTGCTATGTCAGTCCTGGCACCTGAGGCATCCCTCTCTCAAGCTATGACTACTGCTCCACTGCATGGTGTGCTCCTAGAGGAAGGGCCCACCCTTCCCCTCTGAGAAGCCGAGCCCAACTCAGGAGTGACACACAGGGACTTCCTTCCCGTAGAGTCAGGCCCACATGGTAAGCTGAAAACGGCTGTGCTGCGCATCCCTTCCAAGCAGAAAGCTCAGGGCTGGATCCAGCTTTCCAGCTCAGTCTCCTCCCACCAGCATGTCCAGGAGCTTGTATGGTGGCTGTTGGCCAGCCTGGCTTTGCAGTGAGGAAGGTGACCCCAGGGAGCAGAGCCCCAGGACAGCCTCTCTGCTGAGACTTAGGGACTGTCCGTTACTGTCACACCGGCCACTCAACCATTGCCAAAGCTAGGCCTGAGAGTGCTTCCTGCAGCCAACAAGCCAACCCAGGATCGAGGACCCCAGTGCAAGGCCACTAACACCCCCAGCTGGCTTCCTACACAGGCCCAGCGCCAATGCCCAGTGACAATCATAGGACAACATTTGAGAAAAGAAAAGGGTTTTCAGGGTACATTTGGGCCATGTCCCTGACCCTGGACAACTCCTTTCACCTCAGCAATCTTGGCGTCTTATCCTAAAACAGGCATCAGCCAGATCATTCTTAAAACAAAGGGAACACATACACCACATATATGGTGCCACCACATGGGCATCCTATTGCCCTGAGCTGCTAAGACCTTAGATCACCCCAAGGTGCCCTGAAGGCTGGAGCAAGGGGAGCCAGCCCACAGCACTGGCCTGGCCTCCAGCTGCAGCCGCTGACTCGGGGCAGGTGGGATGTGAACGGACGCAGCTCTCACCCTCACAGAGCAGGGAAAGGTCCAGGCTGTGCTCTGTGGGATTCTCTGAGGTCCCCAAGCCACTGGTCCAGATTCTGAAAGATGCCACTTGTGGCTCCACTGAGGCTTGCAGCCTGCACTGGTGCCCTGGTCCCTCGCATCCCCCTCTCACAGGCCTCCCCGGGGCCCTCAGCCCTTCCTCGTCCCTCTGCCACAGCCAAGCACAAGACACTGGTTTTTTTTCTTTTAATTTTATGGAAAAATACAAAATTTCATAACAAAATAATAATAGAATAATAGTTAATACACTAAATATTGTTATCTTCAAATTACTCTGAGTATAAAATATAGGCATAAAAAGATATTAGCTCCAAATGATATTAACATAAACCAATCTTTTAATTGAACTATAAGAAATTAGTAGTATATCTAACTTGGATTTTTTTCCTTTTCCCTCTCTTGTTTCACTCTTCCCCCACCCTAATTCCTCTTTCCTTGTGAGTGATTCCTTCCCATATCACAATCTATCATACATTTTGGACCTTATTTACTCTTTCGATTTCTCACCCCAGGGAGATGATACAATGTGTACACATGTGATTATGAACCATTTCTCCTATGGCTCAAGTTGCACCCATTTAGCCATAGATGTCTCAAGTTTATCCCTCTTCATGGCTACGCAGTAGTCTCTTGTATAAAAACCACATCTTCTTATCTATTCCAAGGTTGGTGGGCATTTGGGTTGTTTCCAAGATCTAGCTATTATTACCAGTTGTGCTTCTGTAAATATGGATGCAAATATATCACAGTGGTATGTGGCTTTCCATTCTTCTGGGGAGCAGGAAAGACTCCGAAGTCAGGTAGAAAGCCACTTCCTGGAGGCAGGCAAGGGCACTCGAGTTCAGGGCACCCACCACCCACTGTTCTTACCTAGAGAAGTCTGGGGATGGGGGTCACGTGGCAGCGCCCCTGAGAGAACCCTACTGGGCTAAGACATAACCAGGGGCTCATCCTGCCCAAACACACTGATGCCACTCTTGCCAACCACCTCCTTGGTTCCAGGAACCCTCCCTGGCACTTCATGCATGCACCATGTGAAAGCCTCCACCCTCCCATGGTACATGTGGGCATCCAGGCTCCTATGGCAAGGGCTGAGCGGTTCATCTGTGGGGCATCTCACCCCACATCCCAAGCCCCTTCCTATAACCTTGGTACAGAATGAATCCCCATTTCCCAAATGGCTGCACAAATCTCTCCTAATCTATAGGCCAGCATTTATAATTGCATTCAATGAAAAATGTTGAAATGAACCTCATTCCTCATAGTTTGGAAACATAAAACATCTGCTTTGCCTGAGCAGCCTTATTTCCTAATGCAAACAGCTATACACTGTTTTCCTCAGTCCTTCAGACTGTGGACTCCTTGACAGCAGGGGCTATGAATTATCCTACTCAACCCCTGCTACAGCCTGGCACCGAGTGCTGGTCAATGACAACTACAGAATTAAACTCTCCCCACCAACCTCACTGCAGCACCTCCCCCTCTCCACCACCCCCTACATCCTCGTTCTCTCCCTTTTTCCATCCTTCACTGAGCTGGGACTACCCATGTTCAAAATAGTCATAACTCGGGCTTCTGATTCTGACCAAGGTGGATTGATGAGGACTGGATTTACCCAAAACATTCAAAGAAATGGAGGACAAGATACATGAAATGAGAGTCTCAAGACACTGAATATGATCTCCAAGAAAATGGACAGTAGTCCTGGGGAAACTAAACTCCAACAAGGGAAATGCCAGAGTTGCCTCGACTTGGTACTCAAGAGGGTTTCCAGGGTGACACAGGGAGAGGAGAACAGGAAGCATCCATCAATGCCCTGAGTTGAGGATCTGAAGATAAGAGTTTAGGAAGACCTTGATAGCCAGGGATTACAGGAGCAACTGAACAGAGAGAAAGGGAGAGGCAGACAGGGGAGAGAGATGTAGTGATTTTTAGAAAGTCACACTCAAGTAATCAGCTGAGTCTGAGAAAACTACCCAATGCCAGGAAAGGAATCATCTAAAACATGTCAGAGAGAAGCACCCGGCACTCACACAGGACCCAGAGCAGTGTCCTCTTCCCACCAAACTGGAGGCCACGACTGACAGGGTGGCTTGGAGGGTGCATGAAAGGCCCTCTTTCTGCAGCCAACACTTGTCCTGCCATAGCTCTGCCCTGCCTAGCAAACAGCAAAAGAAAGACACAGAGAAACGAACTATTTCCACACCACTAAGCTCAGACTAGAATGAACCTCAAGAACATGTCTAAAAATGCAAAAATATTGATCACAACATCCAGAGTCCAGTTAAAACTCACTGCATATTTAACAATATAAGAAAAATACTCTTACATGGACAAGAAAAATCAATATGTCAAAACTGAAATAGAACCCATATAGATGTCAAGATTAGCAGATTAGGCTATTAAAATAGTCATTATACAATGTCCCGTATTCAGAAGTTATGTAGAAACATGGAAATTTGAAAAGAAGATACAAGGCTGAACATTTAAACAGCTCAGTGGCGCAGCATCTGCCTGGCAAGCATGAGATTGCAAGTTTGATTCCCAGTACTGAAAAAAAAAAAAAAAAAGAACATACAAATCAAACTTTTAGAGATAAAAAACAAGGTATGAGACAAAAATATAAAATAAATTGGATTCATGCAAGATTAGATGTAACAGAGATTAGCAGGTATGGCAAAAGAAATTACTGAAAAGTAAACATATGAAAAAAGTCAAGAAAGAAGAAGGGACTATTGCTCCTTCCCCCACCCCCTTTTTTGTACTGGGAGTTGAACTCAGGACCTTGTACTTGCCGAGCAGACACTGTGCTGCTGAACTATATTCCTGGCCCTGTCCTTCCTTTTTGCTCTTTCTGCCTTTGCTGTTTTCCATCACCATGAACTGCTGCCCTCTTCCATGTGCCACTCTGCCTTAGAGCCAGCTGAGTGTGGACTGAAATCTCCACAAAGTGTGAGATAAATAAACCTTTCCTCACTGAGAGAGAGAGAGAGAGAGAGAGAGAGA
>PVKN010032606.1:0-12223 GCA_004027915.1 Capromys pilorides
GATCAAAGATGTGAATGCTATACTAGCTCTTGAGTGAGTAGCCCACATATAAGATAAAGGAGAGAAAGAGGCCTGTCCTCTCCCACCATCCCTCTGTTGTTTTTGTGAATGCTGTGGGCTCTTCTTCTCTGTGATGGTGTGTTTGCTATGATATGCCTTGGAGCCAACAGACTATGAACTAAAACTGCTACAAACTGTGAGCTTAATAAACCTAGCCTCTTTTAACTTTGGTTTTTGGGCATGTTGTATCAGCAAGAGAGAAAAATAACAAGATAGAACTGAAAAGAAAAGTAAAGACAAAAGAGGGAAAAAATAGAAACGCTTTTATGAATAAATAGAAGAGTTGAAGGGAGGGTAGGGAGGGAAATGGGAAAAAAGAATGACGATCTATCACTGTACCAGTGTTTTATTAGAGAAACACCTCTGCTGCACACCACACGATATACAAATGCATAGGAAATGGCAGGATCATCTTATGGTGCTCAGCCAGAGTCAGATGAGGAGGTGTACAGAAGGTGTCTGTGCCCTGCAGACTGAAGGCTTGAGGCCTGGGTCTGGAGCTCAGACCCAGTGTCCCCTGCATCTGCATCAGGAGGCTGATGGGTCTGCAATGGAAGGCCGAAGGATTCAAGGCTGAAGCTGAAGAGTCTGTGCTGGAAGCCAGGAGATGATGTCCATCCTGCAGGCAAGGACTGGAGCTCCTCTGAGAGACGGAAGCCTTCCTCACTTACCCTTATGCCATCCAGGTGAAGAGCTGCCCTGGGCGGGTCCTCTGCACCCTAGGGTACAGAATGCTGAGCCACCCTAGCTGAGCTTCTCAACTACTCAAGTTGACACAGTCAGTCAGCCATTAGAATCGTGTACAGATACAGATTCTCCAGGATGAATGTGATTATTTTGTGTACCTAAAATGTACCAATAAACTTAATTAATTAAAAAAATAAAGATTAAATGCAACATCAAAAGTACAAGGAAGGCCTGCACAGAGGTGTGCTGGTGCAGCTCCAGATGCTGGAGAGGTTGAGGCAGAGGGTTCCCCTGAAGCCAGGAGTTGCAGGCCACCCTAGGCAACTCTATCTCAGGAAAGAAAAAAAGAAAGCAGTGCGCGCGCGTGTGTGTGTGTGTGTGTGTGTAGAAAGCAGTGCACGTGTGTGTGTGTGTGTGTGTGTGTGTGTTAATTTTTAAAACTAAAAATGTAGAAGCAACAGAAACAAAAAATAGATGAATAGAACAATTTCAAAGCTGAAAACCTCTACAGGTCAAAGGAGATAATAAAATGAAATGGGAGAAGATGTTTACAAATCACATACCTCATAAGGAGTTAATGTATAAAGAACTCCTATAGCTCAAGAGCAACAGCAGAAAAAACCTACAAACAGCGAAAGTTAAAAATAGGCATGAGGGGAGCTGGGGCGGTAGCTCAGAGTCACAAGTGCCTGCCTGACAAGTGCAAGGTCCTGAGTTTGATCCCTGGTTCTGCAAATAAACAAACAAACAAACAAATAAATTGAAATAAAAAATAAACAAATAAAAATAGATAGTGAACTTTAACAGATAATTCCCTAAATAAGATACATAAATGACAACAAGCATAGGAAAAGATGCCTGAACTCACTAATCATAGCAGAAATTCAGATGGAATTGGAGGGTCACTGAGGAGGCTTGTAACTAGGTGCCCTGAAAGCCTCCAAAGGCCACTGGTGGGGTACTTTTGGAAGTGATCATACCTAGGCTGCCTGATGTTGGGGTTAAGGGCATCCTCCCCTGCATGTGGGTAACACCAGTCAATAAGCTTGCAGCCTAGATATAGTGGAAAGGGACAGAAAGAAGATGGCGGTGATAGTGCTTGCTGCTTGCTTCTTTGCTGTCTCCTGCCTGCTGGGCATAGATCACTCCTGGGTGCCCCTCTGCTATGCCACTCTGCCTTGGAACCAGCTCACTCTGGGCTGAAACCTCTCAAAGTGGTGAGCTGCAGTCGATCTTTCCTCCTTTAACTTTGGGTGCTGTATTTTGTCTCAGCAGCAAGCAAAGTACCTAAGACAGTCACTCTAAACAGAGTAAAAAAAAAAAAGGAGTAAAAAAATGTGGGTGACGTAAAGAAATTAAAACACTTTGTATTGTAAGTGGGAGTGTAAAACAGGACAGTTATATGGACAATAGGCTGGAGGTTGCTCAGAAAACAAAACTGACCAGGAATCTGGGTAGATATTCAAAAGCATGCAAGGAGCGTCTCAAAGAGACATTCAAACACCAGGGTTCATTGCAGTGTTATCACAACAGCCACAGCCACGGGTACAAGCAGCGTGAATGTCCAGGGACCAGGGAATGAATAAAGACCACTGGGTGCATGCACAGAATGGAAGGTGAGCAGCCTTGAAAATAATGAATGCCTGTCATAGGCTACGACACAGGTGAACTTGGAGTATACTGTGCTAGATGAAATAAACCACTCCCTGGACAAACTGTGCGTGATTCTACGTGAAGTACCCAAAGTAGTCAAGAATCATAGAAATAAGGGTAGAGGGTGATTCCTAAGGGGAGAAAGGGAGGAGCAATGAGTGTTTAATGGCAATAGAATTTCAATTTTAAAGATAGAAAAGTTCCAGAGCTCTAGTACTGCATAACAATGTGAGCACATTTAAGACCTGAAAAATGTACCCTTTCACATAGTTAAGATGCCTAAGAAAAAGTCAGCCTCCTATGGTCCCCAAAATGATTACCAATTACGTATTACCAAGCAACAATTTTAATGAATTGTGTTAACTTGAATACTGTATTAACCTGAATTTAATGAAAAATAAAGATACATTTCAAAATTTAGAAAAGGATAAAGAAAACTCACGGCATGAATGATTCAGATGGCACTGGAGACCTCTAAGATACTGAAACAATGCTGAAATGAAGCAATACCATGAAAGGCAGAAGCCATGCACAGGGTGATGAAAGGACTGGGCCACAAAGAGGGGAGGCTGAGGCTGGAGAATCGCTTCAAGTTTGAGGCCAGCCAGGGCTACCAAAGGAGCTGGAGTCCAGCCTGAGGTGCATAACAAGACCCTGTCTCTAAAAAAAAGGTGTGAATGTCACCACTTGGTGATATTGAGAACAGAGTGAAGAACACAAGTTACACAGGATTAGGGAAAGCTTTTGTGTCCTCACTTAAACTCAGGCATTGTTTCTCCTGTGGAAAACAAGAGATGCTGAATGAGCTCCAGGGTGTGAAGCTCAGTGAAGGTGTACTGCCAGTCAAACTTGGCTTGTGAGTATTTTGTTTTCATCTGCACCTTAAAAATATCTGTTGCTAGTGCGCAACACTTTTGTGTGTGTGTGTGTGTGTGTGTGCGTGTGTGTTTGAGACAGGGTCTTGCTATGCAGTTCAGGCTGGCCTTGAGCTCACTTTTGTAGCCAGGCTGGCCTTGAACTGACACTGATCCTCCTGCCTCAGCCTCCCAAGTGCTGGGATTACAGGTGTGTGCCACCACGCCTGGCTAACACTTTTTTATAGATTTTTTTTTTTTTTTTTTTTTGTAGGACTGGGGTTCAAACTCACGACCTTGCGCTTGCCAGGCAGGCACTTGTGCCACGGAGCTATCTCCCCACTCCCAACACTTTTTAAATTGTAAGATTTTCCATAAAATGTGAGGTGTTTGTCACTCTCAGGTGCCACTACCACCTGTACTGACGCACTCCAAAGCTACACCTGCCCACTGATCGCCTTTCTGATATCTTAAACCACCCACCAAGCATGACAACCACTGGACAAATACATAGGGAGCACCTGAATGCATGAGGGATGGGTCCAGGTTATGCAGAAGCAGCAGTAATGAACACCCCACAGAACGGGCAGTCACAACAAACACATAAACAGGTTGTAGAAATTCATGTTGTGATGCTGCCGCAGTGCAAAAGAAACACAACAAATATATTCACAGAACAATCGTGCAAGGAAAGGGGTGATTTTCTCTTCTCATTTTCTTCCAAAGCAGTTTCTTGCTTCATAGTATGTATTTCTTCCAATCTCTCCTACTGATTCCTCCAGGGTTGGGTTTTCTTTTCTCCCAATTTCTATTAATTTCCCCTTCCATAAAATGTCCATGAAATGCATCCTTCCCTGCTTTCCCAGCATCTCAGACACACTCTGCCGCAGATGACCATCTCTTGCCTCACTGGCCCCAGTGGCTGCCTCGGTGTTCTCCTTTCCTCCTATGGATGCCAACCTGTCTTGCCCACTGCTTCCACTCTGTAGCCTGGAATGTCCCTGGCCATGTCTCATTCTGCTCAAACTCTTTACAGTTCCACTTTGAGCTGCAGGACTATGGTGAGGGTTAGCTGCTCAGTGCCTGGGCTTTGGACTCCAACAGACCAGGACTGTAGATTCTCCCTGCAGAGTCCTTCCTCCCCTACGGTGACACACACATTTCGTAATCATTGCGCTGTTTGCTTCTCTTAGTCAGTTCAAGTTTACTAAGGGCCAGTACTTTATAGTCAGTGCAAGTAACTTGTGCTCAGTACAGTTATGGAATGACTTTTAAGCAAACTCTGAATTAGAGGTGGAAGATAGAGTTACAGATAAAATGTCCAGAGGGACTAAAATGAGAGGGACGTGCAGGCTGCAATTCTGACTTAAGACTCTGAGCGGAACCATCATCATGCCAGGGGAAACGTGAAGCGATGCACCAAGATGACTTTTCATCCATGAGTGTGGCCAATCTTGTCACAATTTGTTTGATATTGGCAGTCCTAGTCAGCTTTCCATCTCTATAACAAATATCCATGTCCAATCATCTGATAAAAAGGAAGTTTATCTTGGCTTCTGATTTCAGGGAGTTTTGGTTCGTGGTTGCTTGGCCTCGTCTTTTTTGGGCCTGTAGTGGCAGAGCACATGGTGGAGGAAATTGCCCACTTCATAGCAGTTAGAAAGCAGGAGGGCAGAGGGAGTGGGGCAGTGAGGGAAAAGGGCCAGTGCACCTCCCAGGAGCCAGCCTCCAAAGATCTCACTTCCTCGGGCCCGAGCTCTGCCTCTTAAAGTTTCCACCACCTCCCCATAGTACAACAGGGAACAATCTTTTACCTCTGGTCTTTGTGAAACATTTTAGACCCAAATTATAGCACCAGGCATAGAGCAAATATGGTAAAATAACCCTCTCACGAGATGGGCAAGAAAGATGCCCTTCATATTACTGAGTGCTCTAATTCAGTCAAGATCCTAAAATCTTTCAGTAAAGGAAGATCTTAGTTTTGCAGTGGCTTTATGGCCTGAGCCAAAATTTAAAGGTATTTCCACCAAATCTCAACTGCTGACTGATTTTCAATTCTCATAGGATTCCCATAATGTGATGTTTTGTTGGAAGCTCTGTTAAGCCATAAAACTGCAGTCAGTCAAGATATCATCGGGGAATAACAAACAAACTGGATTTTTTTTTTTTTTTATAACCGGGGGAGTCAACTTCTGAAAAAGGGCATGAGCATTCAGCCTTCTTTCTCAAGACTGAAATTCTGTTTTTGTTGAAACTTACCAGAAATTATTCTGACGGATTAACTTTATGTGCCAGCTTTGAGGAATACAGGAGAGGAGGGACTGTGTCAGTGACAAGCTAATCCTTGGAGGAAGAAACTTTATCAGAGTGCATACATTTCCCTCTATGTAAATGAGAATGTGCAGAAAAAAGGACACTACACATTTTCAGGTAGTCTGTCAATCAAGGTCTAGCCAAAAGCCAAGAGAATTCTGTGAATTTAGACAAGACTCCATGCCTGCAGCATGAGCCAGCACTGTGGCAGTTACTACTTTTCTTCTGCGTTACACGCTCTGCCTCCTGCTCCTGCAGGAGAAAGGAAATGAGTGACACACCTTTTCTTTTAATATCAGATTTTTTAAACCTGAGCCATACAGGACCAATTCTGAGGACCTAATTAGTTTACTTGCAGTAAAGTGCACACCATGCATAATCCTTAAAATACTATCTGCACTATCTGTAGCTCTTAACAGTCTGCACGCTTCCTGGTACATCTCACCAGGGCAATTTCAAACCTAATGTCTAGTTTGGAGCCTAAGTACATGGCCCCCGCTGTTAGAAAAATGATTTAAATTTAAGGTTAACACATGGTATTTAAAGTTCTACTCCAGTGTGTTTTAAACAAGGTCATTGTTTAACGTCAATGGTATAATAGGAAGGCATCTTCTATCTCAACGTGCAGTGCTTTCAGAACTAGAAAAAAACAGCTTAAACTCAAGGCGTTGTATTTACATTTCAGAGGTACAGGGCTTTGAGGAGGACTGATTTTGTGTACACCAAATCAGAGGAGGACTTATTCCAGGATCCATCTACAGCCAAATCTGTTCCTGTGAAGTGCTCCTGCGTGGTGGGACATCCGAGGCCATGAGGTCATCAGTGATATTTTTAGTGGCATTTTGGAGCGAGCTGGGGAGTCCCCAATGCCCTCCAGAGGAGGACCACGTAGGGCACGCCCAGGCAGCGAGGCAAGAAGGCTGTACTGTATATTAAAATTGCTGTGTGCCAAAAGGTTCTATCTTTAATTAGATTAGATATTGTATGCTTGCGTAAAGAAATAACAATTCGCATGATCATAAGACTAGTTTGAGCCGCTATCCACAGCTCAGAGCGATTAGTTTTTTATTTTGTTTTATTTTCTGTGCTAATGCGAACCAGTCGCTCTGGTATTGCTGGCAGGCTCCCGTTTACCCTGAAAAGCGCAAGAAAGAGCGAGTGGCAGTAACCAAAGGTCTCAGAAGCAGCGGCTCTGCTAGGAAGGGACACTCATGTGTCCCATATTTTCGTTACAATGTCAACCCACTTTGGCCGCCTCAAGCTCTAGGTAGCCGGGAGACTGCTGGGGAGGATGGGGACAGACTCGAGGGGACCCACGCGGGCGGAGCGGCCCGCGAGGGGGTGATCGTGGGCGGGCCGGGGCACCCGGGGACGCGGGGCGCGGGGCGCGGAGGGGCGCTGGGGCGGGGTGGCGGAGCCGCGCGCTGCGGGCCCGCGCGGGTTTGCGCGCACGTGGCCGGCCGCCCCCTCCCCGCGGCTCCGAGGCCCGCGCGGGCGGGGCGGCGGAGCAGGGCGGCCTGGCCGCTTTCCAGGTCGGCGCGCTAATACGGGCGCGGAGGCTCCGCGGCTCCAGTCTGACTGACGCCGGCTGGGGCCGCCGCCGCTGCAGCCGCTGTCTCGGCCCCGCCGCCGTCCGCCTGCAGCCGCGGGCGCGAGCCAGGCAGAGGGTGCACGGGGCGCTCGGCGGGCGGCGGCGGGCCGGGCGGGGACGGACGGCCCCCGGGCCAGGTAAGCGCCGCGGCGGGCGGCGGGCGGCGGGCGGGGTGGGGACGCGGGGCGCGCGGGTCTGCGGGCGACTCGGCCGTTCCCGCCGTGAGCCGCGTTGCCCGGCGGAGCCTGCCTGGCGCGGGCTACGTGGGGACAGCGGGGTACTCCAGGGACCCTCGGCGGGGCGGGCCGGGGGAGCGGGGGCGGCCGGAACTGGCGCCCTCCGTGTGCCGCTCGCCGCGGCTGGGGGAGCCCGGGCGCGTGTGCGCGCGGGGGGCGATCGCAGCGTCCTGGGGTTCCGCTGGCCCCGGGCCAGCTTCGTTCCCGGAGCGGCTCCTCCGCCCACTTTCGAGGAGCGCCCGGCGCGGGGGAGAGAAAGACTTAGCGTCCCGGGTCCCCGCGCCCGCAGGGGTGTTGGAAGCCTGCGGGGCGAGCGCTCGCCGGGGAGGCGGCGCGCGGGTCGGTGACCGAGACTGAGCGACGCCGGCTTTGTGAGCGCCCCGGGGACGCGGGCGCGAAGTGTGCGCGGAGGGCGAGGCGCTGACACGGCTTCGCCCTGCCGCTGCGGCGTCCCACCCTCGACCGTGGAAATCTGAAATGCTAATTTCGAAACGCTGCTGCTGTTTTCTTTCTGGGCTGGAGTTGCTACTCCTAAAAATGAGGTAGCTCAAGCTTTGGGACAGCGGGGAACGGGAGTGCTCCATCCCCACCCAGCCCGTCGTTCGGTCGCGCCACACCAGGAGGACCCTGAAGAGCTTTTAATGGATTCAGCTTACAAGGGCCGTTTCAGTGGCTTACTAGGTTTCTCAGACGATCTTTTGGAAATGCGGATTAGCAAGACTAATGGGGGATGACTAGAAAGGCGTAAGGCGCGGTCTACGCAGGCAAGCTTGGCGTTTGCATCTTCTGTCTGGGGAAAGGAAATGCGAGCATTTCGGGCACGTCTTCTGCCCTCGGCGCCAGCCTTGTGAGAGAATGCCACTGGGTGTTTATAGTTAAAAAGTTGTGGTTTATATTTAAAGAGGAACTAAAAAAATAAGACCCAAACATTATGTACTCAAAATAGACAAGGATTCAGTAAACGAGTTTCCCCATGCTTGTAGGAAACCATGAATATGATTTTGGACCACTTTCAAATTTGTGGTTATGTGGGACCTGGCAGACAAGAAACCCACGTGGTAGTTTATAAACAAGGAGCGTTTTAAGTATGACAAGATGACAGAAGTTTCAAATAATGCATCAGA
Source organism: Capromys pilorides (assembly GCA_004027915.1). Taxonomy (NCBI): domain Eukaryota; kingdom Metazoa; phylum Chordata; class Mammalia; order Rodentia; family Capromyidae; genus Capromys; species Capromys pilorides. The sequence continues at coordinate 8,519 of PVKN010032606.1, forward strand.
AAAAATAACGTTTAGTGGTGGTTGTACTCGCCTTCAGGGATGGCGGGAGCTCTGTCCACCACACATCCTTAGGCCTCAGCCTGTCCTGATGTAACCAACTCCACTTTTCTGCTTGACTAGCCGTCTTTGCTGGAGTTGTTTTATGCTGGAGCTCTGTGGTTTGAAGCTATGCTTAAGAGATTGTCAACATGCTCATGATCAGGGAGAACTCATTTTTATCAGTACTGTACTTTGTTTACTAATGATCAAAAGATCAATTTTAGGTCAACCCACTGAGGACACTTACAGTACCCTGGTTCATGAACATCTTTGCCTGATTCTAGCTGTAAACCTAACTAGACAAGAACTGAGTCAAATGCAGTGACTAGGGTCAAGGTTGACCTTTACAGGGAAATTTCATACAGTTCTCTAGTCCAGTTTGGGACCAGAGTCATGCGGAGGATTGAGCTGGTGAACCAAAAAGCATTACTTCCGTGTAATTCTAACATCTTTGATATTAGTCTTTTAAAAGTCAACATAAGCTGTTTGAGTTTTTCCTTTCATTTTTTTCACTCTTATTTATGTATTCCTGTGTAGTGAGTAATCTGAAGGTATTCACATTTATTAACTGCTGCATCTCTGACTACCTAAGGTATGAGAAATAAAAGTTTTGTTTTTGATGAAAGATTACTAACGATAGCTGTAAGAAGTAAACAATTCAGATTTGTGTATGCTTTCTACTGTGGCCAGTTGGATGAGAAAAAAATTAAATTTATAAGATGAAATTATTCTGTTTCAATTCTGCAAATAGTTTAATTCTGATTACTAAGGGTGGAATATGCTTTAGTTAATTGGACAGATGGTGTTTCGTAAGTGGTCACTGTAGCATTAATGTCTGACTTTTCTATGTAATAAAATAGCTGTTTCATAATTTTCAGCTTTAATATGTTGTAAATACTGTAATACTTAGCCCCAGGATATGCTCTGATTGAAGAGAAAGTAAAAATGGGGACAAATAAGTGCTTTGGGTTTATTTGAAAACTATACTACATTATATTTTAAGGATTTTCCAGGGCTGGCTAGATAGCTCATGGGACTAAAGCCCCTGCTTAGGCAGAGCAGGGTGACTGGGTTGGATCCCTGGCCTGGCATGCGGTGAAGGCTGAAAGCAAGAGAATCACTGTGAGTCCAGTCTACATAGTGAGACCCTGTAGAGCCTGCACTGAATACATTTTTTAAAAATTAAAAGATTTTCTTTGCTTTGCAGTACTGGGGATTGAACACAAGGTGCTCTGGCCCTGAGCTATGTTTCTGAGCTCCTACCCTCACCCCCACCCCCACCCCTACTCCTACCCTACTCCTATCCCCAATTTTTTTTTTTTTTTTTTCATTTAGTCTCACTATGCAACTCCGACTCATAGTGATCCTCCTGTTTTTCAGCCTCCGCAGCGCTGGGATTACAGGCATGTGCCACCATGCACACATGGACTCTGCCACAGGGTCAGCGCACCCCCGGGGGTGGGGCCTGCGTGGCATGCTGGACTGAGGATTGAACCCTTGTCCCTGCACTTGCCAAAGCAGGCGCTTATTTTGCTGAGCTATCTCTTTAGCTCCCTGACCCCTATTTATTTTTTATTTAGAAGCAGGGTCTCACTAAATGCTCAGGCTGGGCTCTAGCTTTCATTCAGTCCTTCTGTCTCTGCTCTCCAGAGTGCTAAATTTTAATGTTTTATGAAACTTAATGCAGACTTTTATTTGTATTATTTTATGTATTTAGGACAGGGTGTACAGGATCTCACTACTTAGATTGGACTTGTAGTGATTCTCCTGTTTTCAGCCTCTCAAACACTGGGATTACAGGCGTGCACCACAAGGCGCAGTCTCAATTGACCCATCAGTTGGGCCCTGGGGGGCGGGGCCAGCACAGGACATGGAGGATTGAGCCCTGGCCTCTGCACTCTGCCTAAGCAGGGGCTTTAGTCTGCTGAGCTATCTGGCCGGCCCTCTGTTTATTGTTTTAAACATTTGAAGAGGAATTCTGAACAAGGAATATGTCCAGAATAGAACAGCAAATGTAACAGTACATCAATAGCATGAATCTCCTTAAGCTGTAATTTTCAGTTGCTGAACTCATATTTTCTAGGTTACTGTTGCTAATGAGTTGAAAAGTTATTCTTTAAAAGACAGTGATTTCCTCCATACTTACTGTAATAGTGTTTTGTGTTATTCCAGTAAATATCTGTGTTAAGAATAGGGACAGCAAAAAGTAAATAAAGATTTCCTGCAATACACTAAGCTTTTAAAGTAAACATTTCTGTAAATATTATCTTTTAGAAAACTTGTGTCAACTGACATTATGAAGATGGCAGGATCCTTGTTAGCTTCAGAGGCCATCCTACCACCAAAAGCTGTCGGACACGCCTCCTGCTTGGTCGGTGCATCCTGCCACTTCCTACCCCAAACAATGCCAGGCCCCGCCATCGTCCTCCTGTGTCTCACCAGCTGTGCCCCTTGGGTGTCAGCCTCAGACTGACCCTGAATCCCTTTTCCAGGCTGGTCGGAAAGCCAGAAAGTGAGTCGTGCAGCCTGACCTTGCTGTCCTCTAGGTGCACTTTCATTCAAGCAAAGACTGAGTCCCCCTTCCTGCCTCCTCCCCTCCCACAAAGTCCTCAGATCTATCAGCAGCTTCCTCAGCTTGTGTGTGTGTGTGTGTGTGTGTGTGTGGTGTGTGTGTGCATGCGCACGCGTGAGCTGCCTTCACGGAATTTTCTGTGACTTCTGTGATGACCCTGGTGCCAGACGTGTCCCCTTCGACTTCCTCTGGCTCCTCATCTTTCCCACTCTTGGCATGTTGTTTTGTATTAAGTTACTCATACACTAATTTATTTCTTCCCCTCAGACAATTCTTATAAGATCCTTTCAGGAGGGGGCTGTGTTTCATCTACTTTTTCAGTCCCTTAACGTTGGCCTGTGTAGCAGTGAGTCAATAAGAATTAAATGATGAATCTTTTCATTGAACCTGTGGTCCCTTCGGAAACAAAATCTATAAAAGCATCTTACCCATAGAACAGACCTTAAAGGTCCATCTTGGAAGAAGCCAGTGCCCAATGGAGTAGCTGAGGACTTGTCAGAAGGCTCTGAGAAGTGACTCTGAAATCCCCCAGTCCAGTTGAGCCTCCTCCAGAATATCGTGGCTGAGCATGAGAGTCAGAAAAGCATCTATGATACTCTTATTGCATTAGCAATTTTCCATATCAGATTCACTACATACACAATAGAACCCATTTAGAAAAAAAAAAGCCCCAGATTTTAATGTGATATGGCTACCACAGTGAAACTCTAATGTGATTCTGCAGAAAATTGCTAACACGATATGCTGACTCTTGTCTCCCCCCAAACAGCCACATAAAAATTGATACTGTTTTTAGTGTATGTGTTTCAGATCATGCTCACAAAGAAGCAAAACAGGCTGCTTCTGAGATGAGCTTCTGCTTTGTTCAGGCTTCGTACTTGAAGGGTCTCCTCAGCAATGCCAGAGAACTGAGTCCTGTCCTTCCTCTGTGCCCTGCTCATTAGATCAGACGACAGTGTAAGGTCCTATCTTCAAATCCATCACGTTCTGTTCAGTGATTCAGTGTTAATAGAGTTAATATATAGTAACGTGAGAAGTAGAATCTGTTTAAAAGAGCTTGCATGGATAATATGTTCAGTTGAATAGTTTTAATT
>PVKN010032607.1:0-12213 GCA_004027915.1 Capromys pilorides
TGCGCCACCATGCCAAGCCTGACAGATTTATCTTGCTTTAGCTTCTAGCCTGCGATTTATATCCTACATAATTTATTTTTGTGTTTTTGGGGGCTACTCAGGTTTAAAGGCAGCATCTTGGCATAGCTCACACCCTAGGGTCACAAAAAGAAAGAGGCTCATTGTCTTTTGCAAATGCAAGAGAGCTGCTTCTTCACACAAAGTCCCATGAAGTCCCTGCAGAAATGGTAAGTCCTTTAGGTCTTGAAAGGGACTCAGTTTTTTTGGTGAAAAGAGTTCTGAACAAATGTGGTTATAGGCTGAGGAGATAGCTCAGTGGTCCGAGGGCCTGCCTGGCAAGTGCAAGGACCCAGGACCCAGATTCAATCTCTGGTACCACATGCCATGATGGCCCCATGCCGAGCCAGCCATGAAAACCAAGCATGGTGTGCATGCCTGTAATCCCAGCACTGGAGAGGCTGAGATAGGAGAATCACTATGAGTCTGAGCTGTGTAACAAGATCCTCTACAAAAAGAAAACAAAATGTGATTATAATGTTCAGTGTGTTTGAAGATTCAGAAACTTTAATTAGGTGCTGGGGTATTGGTGGGACCTCAGAAGACAGGTTGGGGGGATGGGTTATGTTAACCTGAAGCTACAGGATCAGCAAAGACAGGAAAGAGTCTGTTGAGTGGCAGAAAACAATGCTAATTATCTGTTCTGGCTTCACAAAGAAGCACCTGATTCAGGCTTAATGGACACAAGCTGTATGTGAAGGAAATCTATAGACCCAGTAGGTACATGGAGGGAACCGAGCAGGGGGCAGAGTGAGATCTGAGAATTTAAATGAGAGGGAAACAATAAATCAGGGGACACAGCCCTCAAGACTTGTAGGTGAGCCGGGAGAAGTGCCTAGGAATTGTGCCTACACTCAAAGAGTGGATGAAGTCAGAAGTTTGATCAAAATCGTTTACTCCTGTCACCACTGCTGGGAGGACAGGAGAGGATTCTAGAGGCCATTTCCTTCATAGATTTAGTCTTCTCTATAGAGAAGGTAGGGGTTCGATCAGTTGAGATATCACAGCATCTGTTATTATATGTGTTAGCTACTATATTAGTGTTCAACAAATACAGGTATGTTTTCCTAGTTTTCTTAGTTTCCCTAAGATCCACTGGGGTTATTGTAATAAGATGCAGGCAGGGTGATGCAAGTCGCTTTCTAGCCTGGCTCTGAAGTACATCCTTCCACTGTCTATTGCTATTCTTTAATGACTTGAGCAATGCATGTTCTAGAGAGAGGTATACATGGAGGTACGGATGGAGGAAAGCTACCTCATGCATGTGGGACTTAAGTACCCATGCAGAGCTTTTGAAAATTTAAATTTTTTTCATCGTCACAGCAAAGTCCAGCCTACTCTAGCTAACTAACTTTCATTTTTTGTTTTTATTTTATGCTGATTTTCTCCCTCACTAGGTAGTCAGTACTACTAGGTTTACTTGCCAGTGTAATTCCAAGTCCTGATGTGCAGTATATGCTTATAAATATTTGCTGAGTGAACAAATGAATTATTATGTCCTTTAGTACATTTTGTCCTGCATTTTAGCCTTCTACATTCCAAGAGCGAATTCCCTTCCGAAGGGGGTGCTCTCTCCTCAGAGTCTCTTGGATGTCAGCTTTTCTTACAGTTATCTGAATATTTGAAACAAGGTTTGGAAAGGATCGCCATCCCACCCTTGCTCCTGTTAGGAATCCTTTTAGGGGTCTCCTTGTTCTGGGGAAACCCCTGCTACAGGTTACTTGTCTACCAAAAAGTCACAGCACAGAGCTTCTGGGATATTTTCCTGTGCGTGTCTTTTGAATGGAAATTCAGGATATTTTTCTCAGAATACTGTCACAGATCTCTGCAGTTCATCTCCATTTTGCTTGCCTCATGTCTTCACCCAGTTATGTCAAAACTTTTAAGACTGAAAGCGATCAAGCTCTTTTGATCTTAGAAGCTGTTATGCTAAACAACTTATGCAAAGCACTTCCGATGTTCCAGAGGCTCAGATTTATACAAAATGGCGGAAAGCCACACAGACTGATCTGGATTCAGGGCCACGAAGGGGTTCTTGCTGGGTGGCTCCCTTTTTTCTCTCTCCTTCCATGTAAATTTCATCCACTTAGCTCCTCAATTGGAACAAGATGAGGATTTGTTTGTTTTGCAATTAACAGCTAAGTGAAACATTTTTGAACTGTGGGCTTTGGAAACTCACATTTCATACCAGGGCTCTGCCCCACCCATCCATTTGTGCTAAATACTGGGAGATCTTTCTGGCCAGAGACCACACCTCCGTAATGTCTACTTGGATTTAGCTTCCTTGTTTTTTTAAACTTTGAAATGATAAGTGATAGTATCAACATAGATTTTTATTTGCAGCAAAGTGTTTGGGACACCTGGAAATGTGTCCCTAATAACAGTGATTCATTCAGCAATTAATACATGTCCCAGTTTGAGTCCAAGCAGAGAATTTCTATATCTAGTCCAGTGAAAACTCATTTAACCAAAATCTGATAAGTTATTTCAGAATTCATTTAGCGTGATTCTTCAGTATTAGAGATATATAACACTACCAATTGCCCATGGATGTTTAAGTTATTTTCTTGCTTATATATGAAATAAATACCTCATTCCTGAGAGGAGGAGTATAAAAACAAGCATTTGCAAGGGAACCACCAAATAGTGTCACAAGGTGGCGGGTGCAGTTAAAACTTCTTGGTTTAAGATGGCAGCTGTTATTCCTACGACCTGGGAGCTGTGTGTTCATGAACACATCTGACAATGCTTTTGATTATCTGCTGTTGTAAATATGATTGGTTGCCCTGAGTGATCTCTATCTCTCTTCTATTCCTCAGGATTTAAAGTTTTCTAGAAGGCTGAGTACAAAATAAAGCAATAGCATGCAATTAACGTAGCTATGTAGAATGGGGACCAAGCTTCTGGATCTGCTTCTACGTTCCTGATTTCCGTGTTTGTGGAGTCACCAGTATTTCTTTTCTCCTTCATGTGTTCTTTCTCCCATCCCATGCCATGTAGGAGCAGGCTGAAGTGTCCTCATGCTGTCTCTCAGTATTCACAACATCAGTTCTGGGAGCCAGAGCCACTAGCTCACCCTGTACTTTCCAGGGAGTTCCTCTGGTTTGGGGAAGCAAGGAGCCTGTCTGAATTCCCTATCCCAGAACCACCTCAACTTGATTCAGTCTCACCTTGACTTTTAAGAGAAAGCAGCTAGACATAGGCAGCAAGATGGACTAATTTCTGACAAGCATAGCTTCAACTTCAGTGTTCAGTTCATAGTGCCTTAGAAGCTAAGCAAGGAAGAAAACATAATCAGAGTGTCCAGCTTCTTCACAGGGTAGTCTAAAGCCTTTTCCTACAAATAGTCCATCTACCTGAAATAGAGGGCCCCACAGAATGGAGGAAAAAATGCCCATGGGCTTGGATGTGCTCAGAATGAAGCTCTGGTAGCATAGGAAGAAAGTGCTCTGTTTGAGCAGATGTAATTCTCCAGCTGCCTCAGCATGGCAATTCCCATTTCCCATTTAGATCCACCCTGCATGGACCAGATACTCTACTCCAGCCCCTTCTTCCCTATGCTCGCCTCATCACCTGCTCCCTGTCTAGAGTAGGAAGTGGCTCTCCTAGCCCCCTCCCGTCCGCTGGGAAGGTTTGCCATAGAAATCATTTGAACACTGGAGAAATGCAGCCAAGCAACGCCACATGTGGCAGAACCTGTCTCTGTTTTTCTGCACAGTGGGGATTTAAACATTTCAGGGGGCTCATTCCTATATAGCTCATGGAGCAGGTATTTGGCAGGGAGAAGCAAACAAACACTTAAATGGTCAACCAAATTCCAGCCTGTATTGATTATATCATTCAGAGATTTTTTTTTTTTGGCTTACATACATACACAGCATGGCACCACGAATACACAGCTGCGGGGACTGTGCCAAATGGCTCAGCCGGCTGTACACACTGCCATCCATGGAAAACGGTTTTTCTGTTCTCCTGCTTGAGGTGTTATCATCAGGAGCCATGTGGATGCTTTGTCAGCCAAGTAGCCACCTCTCCCAGCACATCCACAAAAGCAACACCCTGGGAGCTGGGCTCTGCCTCCCCATGGGGACCCAGGTGTGAGGACCTGGGCAGGGAAGGGAGGAAGAGAAGAGTGTAGCAGTCTATTCTCCTGCCTTCTCAGAGAGTAGTTGTGAGAAATAAGTGCTATGTTCCTGGGCAGGGCTGTGATCAGAGACAAATGCTATTTGTTTTTTAACTCTAATGAGAATCATAGAATGTGTGCTAGTTAAGTCTTTGACCCCACTCTTGTGGGAGTAACTCCCAGCTGCCTCCGTTGTACACTTGAAGAATTCTGAATTCCATGGAGGGTGGACAGTTACATAAATGCAACAAATGCAGAAAGACTGTTATGAACATCATGAGACCATTCGAGAACAAACTAGAAGGTATGTAACCTGCTTATACCTATACTTTTTTTTTTTTCAATTCAGTGGCATTTATTTATAAAAATTTATTGTGATAACAAACATTTAAATAGTATCTTTCTTTGAGACACTAAGACCAGAATAAAATCTTGTTAGTTGTAGGTACAATGGTGTGTACAAATCGTTACAACATAGCCACCTTTCGTATCTTCAATTTTATATTCGCTGACAAACTAAGCCTCTGGTTAAAGCTATCTGCTCTTTCTTGTTTTATGAAGAATGAATTTCCAAACTCATCACACAAGGTAAAATCCCAGTCCTTGCTGGGAGTCTCATCTTCTGCCTCCTTACTTGTGTGCTATCCTCTGCCTACTCAACATCATTTGTTAAATCCTAAGACAGGACAAGCTTCTTGCCAGGCAGGGTGGTGCACAGTTAGAATCCTAACACTCTGGGCAGATGAGGCAGGAGGTTGCAAGTTCAAATCCAGCCTGGGCAATAACTTATCAACTTAAGGAGTGCGTGGTGCTTGTCTTAAGGAAAAAAAAAAAAAAAAAAAAAAAAAGAGAGGGGTGTGAAACAACCCATACTTTGATTTTTACCTGTCTTCCTCTCCATCAACAATTCATAGTCCTTTCTTTTCTGGGAACACCCACACACCCTCCCCATCCCAGCACTCATGTGGGCCCCTCTTGCCCAGTGCTGGTTGGTTTCCCATGAGCTGGCACCCTCCTCTATGCATGTACCTGCGCTGCGCACAGAGGCTCTCACACACAGCTGTTCCCACCTTGGAATCTACCAGCTTCACTTCAAGCACTCCCAGCACCTCAGGTAGTACCTGGCACAGTGAGTGTTAAATGCACTTCAGTTAAGTTATTTGAAGTGTGTGTGTGTATGTGTGTGTGTGTGTGTATTTAAATAAGCAGTGTGTATATGCTCAGTGAGAAAAAATGGAAGTAACAGAATGTTCAAAATAAAAAAAAAAAAAGAAAATTCCCTGTCTTTGCTATGCATTTGTATGTCCTTCTATGTGTAGCCATGAGCAGGTACATACACATGTACGCATTTGTCTTTTTAAAAATCAAAGTGGTTCAAGAATTGCACATTTGTCTTCATAAGTCACTAATATATCAGGATCATCTTTCCATGTCAATACTTGTAGGTGTTCATCAGTCTTACCATATTTATGATATTTATTTTAATATGAATGAGACAAAATGAGTAGATGCAGTGGGGCCCCAGAAGCCCAAGTGGTTAGAATGTCACCAGGGCTCAGGGAGGGTCAGAGAAGGCTCAGCAGAGGAGAGAAGGCAAAACTCAGGCCCGCAAGGCAGGATGGGATCTGGATTTCTGAGAGGAGAGGAGGGGTTGGTGGGCAGGGGGGGAGAGGCTTTCCTTGTGGAAGAGGTCAGAAGGAGGGGATCGGTGGTCAGCCAGTGCCATAGGTCAGCGCCAGGATCGGTGGATCAGAGGTGTGAAGATAGACTGCCTGCGGGCCGAAAAGCACGCTGGTCGTCCAGGGACATTGCGGATCTCCTGCAGGCCACAAGGCGAAGGAAGCGGGTGGCCTGGTGAGGCTGCGATCCAGGAACGCTGCCTGGTCGGGCTTGTGGTATGCGGTCTGAGGAGGAAGAGGACAGAGACACGAGGACCGTGAACGGGGAGAACGTGAGGTGGCTCAGGGATCTTGCAGGGACCGCTGAGGAGACCTGCTGGTCAGAACACTCCGCCTTTGACATTCTCTCCAACAGGATTTTGTTCGGGTCTCAGGCTTTAAACAAGATAAGTTCTGGGTGGAGTTTCATCAAGAGAAAAAAGATCTAAGTCTTCAGACTCTAAAGCAAATATAGCTCCCCGTTTCTAGCGCCACAGTTGGAGCGCGATCTTTGCTCTAACAGTGTTCCGCTTGGAATCATGTTTAGCCGAAAGTCTCCTTGTCGTGACTGGAGTCATCCCACGGGCAAATATGACCACTGACACTCACGCAGAAGCAGGACAGGGTCGCAGCCTTCTTCGCCTGGCTCTTCATGGTCCAAGCAGAAGGGTCCTCTCCAGCGCTCCACTTTTCTGAACTTCTTTGTTCAACTTCCCTGCAGCTAGCCCTTGTGCCTCTAGAGGGCACTGTTAGCCTGGAAATGAAGTTCTCTTAAGTTTCTCTCACCTTTTCCCTCCGGGGGTCTATTGTTTTTACCGTTACAGTACTTCGTTTTCGCCCAGAAAGGTTTTCTCTCCTTTTGCGCTTGTGTATTTGTGTGAGTGTACGTTTCTCCTTTAAAACTGAATTTAGTGTGTATGAACATGGTAGATAATTACTCGGACCAAAGCCTGTCATTGTCTCAGCAGGCCTTTGGAAAGCTCTCCCCCCATATATTCTTCAGTGCCCCTCAGTCTGACCCGCAGTGCACCTCCCCCAACCCCAATTATTTCAGGCTGGGGTCACCGTCACAGCTCTGCCAATGCATCTCAATCCTGCCTCACAGCTGCCCGGGGCCGATTCAGCCATGGCTCCCCACCCAGGGCAACTGAGCCTTGATTTATTACATCCCTTTGCGCTGGTCTTGGTCTCTCCCCGGGCGAGACTGCTGATCATGCCACATTTTCAAATTGGTTCTGCACTGCAAACCAGGGTCTGGAAGGGACAATGATGTGGCCCTGAAACTCATTTCAGCGGTGACTTCTCTCACTCGGGGGCTGACCTCTGCTCTCTGGACACAAAGGACACCTGGCTGCCTCCTATGTGGAGGAGGTGGGTGGGTGGATACTGTTTTCTGCTGTCCTGGCCTGAATGTACACACACACACACACACACACACACACACACACACACACACACACATGCGCATGCGCGCATGTGCATTAGGGCAGATACTAGGCCTCGGTGATACCCAAGCACTTAGGGAGCTCTGAAGAATCAATCACCAGGGACTGCCTTCCCGCCCTACCCTTTCTGTTCTCATCCTACAGTGCTAGCAGTTTTCCTGTGTGACAGTTACACATGAGGAACAGAAGGCCAAGTCTTCAAGAGTGGACATCAGTGTCAGTGGATCATGGGAAGGAGGCAGCCCAGGCCTCCAGAGCTGGATGGATGAGGGAACCCAGGAGAAGTGTGGGGCACCCCTTAGTGAGATAGAGGAGATCCGTGGCGGGACTTCAGGAGCAGGTGGAGGATGCCTGCCCCCTTCACTGCAGGCTCATGAGACGTCATCTGGGAACCCATGGGAGGGAGCCTGCTGGGTAGCAGCATGACTCGAGCGGCAGAACTTTCATTTTTACTTCTTCCCATGCTGCTTTTTGTCGTTGCTTCCCTTTCTCTGAAGTGGTCTCTGGTCTGCTGGGTACTTCAGCTCATGTTGTGAAGAGGAAGCCCTGCAATCCCAGGATAGCTGCACTGGGCAGGACGGAGCTCGCTCTGCTTCAACATTAATCTCTGTTTCCTACGTGTAAAACAGGAGTTCGTTTCTGCTGCAGAAGCAATAATAATTGTGCTTCTCGTTCCACTCTGCTTTTTTGTACTCAGAGTGCAATGTTAAATGTATTAATGCACTTCTTCTTTGGGATAGTTCTGACAATATTGTGACACCATTTATAAATGGGACTCTTGTTCGACAGGGCAGATGGCTTCTCTGCAGTGAATGGGAGGCAGAGAAGAGTCCAGACTAAGCTCTCAGGCTCTAGGTGTCATCTATAAATATATATGTCCAAAGCTGTATGATTATTGATTGTGTACTATGTCCCCCATATTTTACATATAATTAAACCACCTACAAGCAGGCTCAGGGGCCAGGGATTTGATCCCTGGGCCTGCTATGCCAGCTCCACCCTCTGGGTGTGCTGAGATGGCAATGGAGACTCGGCATGGTGGCACATGTCTGTAATCCCAGCTCTCGGGAAGCTGTAAACAGGTGGATCCGATCTAGCAGTGAGACCCCGAGAACCATGTAAACCCTTCCCTAAAATACAAATAGATAAATAAATAAATAAAAATTTACATATATTACCTAAAATTATCGCACAGCTGTTTCATATATCTAATACTCTCATTCTATCCATAAGTTAATTCTCAGCAATATTAAATGACTTGCTATATACAGTAGAGTTCATACATTGCAAGCAGGCATTAAGCTTCAGAGTCTGAGTTAGTTCCATGCACTGCAGAGTTTCTACACATCTAAAAGCAATCCTATCCCTGGAGCATTTGTGTGTTAAAAGCAAGGCAGGAGGAAATGGCCATAGATACCCTAGAACATGACTTTGCTGAAGTAGCATAGCAGAACTAAGAAAAGGATGTTTAGGGATATTTCTGAAATATGCAAACATCACCTTTAGACAAGGGTCTGCTGAGCACCACTTTGCAAAGGCCTCAAAGCACATCAGATTCATAGGGAGAAAAGCTGGGCTCAAGCCAGGGCTCTGTGGCTTATGGGCTGTGGGAAATTTGGGTGAGTCCCTTCATCACTGCAGGTCTCAACTTCCTCATTTGTAAAATGGAAATGATAATCCCAGCTCCAACCATCTCACAACCTGTTAGAAATTGTGAAGCTCATCTATATATTGTTTATTATTATTTCCTGTGATTTAAGAATTGAGATTTATAGCCAAAAGAAGCCAGCACTGTTTATCAGATGTGAGAAGGAAGCTTGGAGATAAAGGGAGTCAATTAGCTCAGCCGACTGGCCAGTGAAGACACCACCTGCTGTCACTGAGGCCTGGCATCATGGCTTTTCCCCACCCCTGGACAAAGAAAAATGAGGTGACCCACGGAGGTGATGGGGAATTCCATGGGTGTGGATGTTCCTCCACTTCCAAAGTAAAATATGTACCCAAGAAACAACAGAATAAATGAATCTATGTACTAGAACATACTAGTAATTATTTTTTATTTGTTGCACAACAGTTTTTCCTCTCAAAACAAAGATCAAAAGTAGCACAGCAAACTAAGACCCCTTCACTTTAATTTAGGTGATGGAGTTATAGTCAACAAGTCATGACTGAACAGGGGTGTTATTTTTGAACAAAAAACCACTTTGGAAATGCTAACCTGAAATTTTTCTTTAGGCTCCAGTGCTTTTTCTTGGAGGCTTTGCTCACTCTTGTCTTCCTGGGGCCTGTACCACCAGCAAGCTCTGGGGCAGGGATCACCTGACACTTCTGAGGGGAGTGGGATGGTGATGAGACAGGAGCTGTGCTGAATATATGGTGAGAGGGGGGGTGGAGTCCCACCCAAAGTCATGCTTGGGAAACTATAAAGCCCTGCTGCTGCTAATAAAATAGATTTTTTTTAATTTGGGATGGCAACAGTTATGTTGGCCCATCTCTCAGTCTGTTTCACTAGCATGTGTTTGTGGTATACTAAGGACATTTCAGTTCCTTTGTCCTCTTCTGCCCGGTCATGCGTACAGCAGTTTTCTTTGCTACTTTTGATCCTCATTTTAAGAGAAAAACTATTCTAAAGCCTCCTGTGGTGCCCATTACCTGGGGATCCAGCATAGTTTACTGAACACATACAGAAAGTACTGTACTTCATCTCTTTCTTAGATGATCACAGAAAGGGGCCCACTGTTGCAGGGGGCAGGCCTTCCCTTGTGTTCTTCCCTTTCTTCTGAAATTAGACAATAAGTAAGCAAAAAGGCTTCACTCCGCCATTGTACTCCTAAGTGTGGGTGTGGGTGTGCATGTGTGTGTAAGGCAGAAAAATAAAATATGTTCAATAGCTTCAGACCCATCTCTATCTTGAATTTGTGCTGTCTCTTTGACAACAGTTCAGTGTGCTTCTATCTTTAGAAGAGAACATGTATCTTGACTTTTTAAAAATATCAAATAAATTTGGGTCTGAAGAAGAATAGTGAATAATAGATGTCTTGCACTATGAATGGTTAGTTTAATCACAGATGTGCCAGTGTAGGCCTGTCTTAGTTGAGGCCTTTATAGCTTCACTAATGGTAAAGACAGTTTTTGTTTTTGTACAGGCAGTGGACAATAGCATGAGTGCTATGGAGGGCAGTCATGCATTCCGCATGTTTGCACATCTGTCTTAGATACTTTCTTGCAGGCAGGAAAAATACTGGATGACCTCAATTTAAAAGAGGAGATGTTTATTTTGGCTTCCCATTTTAGGGAGCTTAGTCAGGTCTGGTGGGCTCCAAGGTAGAAATAGAAAGGAGGGGGGCCTGGTAAAGAAAGAGCTGCTCATCTCCTGGTAGATAGGAAGTAGAGCAAGTGCAAGAGCAAGAGCAAGGCCAAGGAGGAGCTTAACACAAGAATGCCCCCTTCCAGTCACTCTCCCTTCATCAACTTTTCCAGTAGACTTGCCAACCTAGCAGCACATGGGACATGTGATTTCATCAATGGATGACTTCAGTGGTGCATTTAGTCCATCTCCTTATTTAATCACCTTACAAACACATGATCCTTTCTTTTGGGCTGCATAACAGATCTAGTCATAATACCTCCTAAGTGCCTTCTTTCATGTCATGATACCTGCCTTGGCTGCCATTTTCTCATTGCGAGGTAAAACCCTTTGCATACTTGGAAGGACCAGTACATATATTACCTCTCTGAAGCAGTCAGACATGACTCATGTTATGCTTTGTGTTTAGATGTCCCTACAGAGCCTCATGCAGTCATGGATGGGGCTTCTCAGAGGTGGCTGCATAGAGGGTATGTGAATGTGGGTTACAGGTGTGATGCTGGGATTAAGAGTGTGGCACAAATTAGCCCATTAATTACATTTAGCATCATGCTGACAAAGATGAATGGATTTGCTGAAGACAGAGGCCCTATCTTGAGTGTGGATTGTACCATGTAGGCAGTTTATAGCTTGAATTGGATAAAAGGGACAGGTAGGCTTGGTGATTGCTGCCTTCCATGTGCCATCCATGGACTGTTTCTCCTCTGTGATCCCTCCTCTGTGCACCACTGAAGTCATCCATTGATGGAATCACATGTCCCGTGTGCTGCTAGGTGGCTATGCCACCCTTCATTGGAACCAGAACTGTGTACTGAAACCTATACAAACTGAGCTGAAATAAATTTTTCTTCCTTTAGCTTTGGGTGCTGGGCCTTTTGTTTCAGGGACAAGAAAAGTAATTAAGACAGATTTTGGTATCAAAGAAGTTGGGCCATTGCTATGATGTTATCTGGCCAGGTGGTTGAGCAATCTTTGGAACTGGCTTGACAAGGAGTTCGGGAGCTTCGGAGAGGCAGCTGAAGAAGAAGTCCTGGACTGCTGTAGGCTAACAGTGGTGGGAGATTTCACTGAGAATGGAGAAGACCTGAATGCTGATAGAAATGTGGCCAGTAAAGACCAGGCTCAGGAGGTTTCTCCTGGGAAGGAATACATTGGCAGTTGTATTCCAGACCATTTGGGCTATGCTTTGGCAGAAAATTTGTCTGCATGTTGCTCTTGTCCAGAGACTGCTTCAGATTGAGTGTGATGTACTAATTAATCTGGTGGAAGAAGTTTCAAGGTGGTCTAATGTTGAGACAGTGGCACAGCATTTTTTTTCTTGTCAGATCTATGTTGAAATAAACTGCAAAAGACCCAGCAGAATGATTTTAAATGCTCCCCAGAGCCTCAAAGCCTCCTGTTACCACAGGTGGCCCTTTCTGGAGGTGGCTACATTTAGGATGTGAAAATGAGGATTACAGGTGTTCTACTAGGATTAAGGGTAAGTGGTACTAAATTAGTCCACTGGTTGGAATTAGTATAGCTCTGTAGTTCTCTGTGTAGTTGAATAGGTTTACTGAAGAC
>PVKN010032608.1:0-12230 GCA_004027915.1 Capromys pilorides
GTAGTTTTAGTGTTGCATGTTACTATCATCAATGTGAGAAACCTTTTGAAGGTTCTTAGGACCAGTATCTAATTCATCCTGTGTACATAGGTGCATGGTTTTACTGCTGCTATGTTTCCTCTCTTTTCTGCTTCCAGGCACCTCATTGTTTAATCCATGAGTCTTTGATTTCCATTCAGCTGTGTTCTTACAATAGGAAGACTATACAATATTTACACATGTAGGTCTGGTTTATTTCACTTATGAGTATATGTTCGATATACATCCATTTATATATGAAGTCTTCCAATTTATCATTCTTTATAGCTGAGTAATATTCCATTGTGCAAAAATTCCACATCTTTTTCAACCATTTTTCAAATAATGGGCATTGTGGTTTTTTCCAAGATTTGACTATTACAAATTGGGATGCTATAAACATAGGTGTACAGATATCACTATGGTACAATGTTTTCAGTTTTTCTGGGAAAATTCCCAGTAGGAGGATAGCTCGATTAAATAGGATTTCCAGTTCTAATTTTTTAAGGAGCCTCCACACCGCTGTCCATAATGGTTGCACCAATCTGCATTCCCACCAGCAGTGGAGAAGGGCTCCTTTTTCCTCACAGCCTCTCCAGAATTTGTTGCTGGTTGATTTCTTTATGGTAGCCATTCTTTCTGGGGTGAGATGGTATTGTTGTCTAAGTGTTGTTTAAATTTGCATTTCACGGATGGCTAGTGATGTGCAGCATTTCTTCATGTATTTATAGGCTTGCTAAATTTCTTTCTCTGAGAAGTGTGTGTTCATCTCAGATGCCCATTTCTGGATTGGGTCTTTGAATTTTGGAACCCTAATGGTTTTTAGTTCTTTATAAATTCTAGACAGAAGCCCATTGTCTGAATACTTACTAGTTAAAATCTTTTCGAAATTTGTGGATTGTCTTTTCACTCTGTTGGTAATTTCTTTTGACGTGCAAAAACTTCTTAGCTGAAAGGGGTCCCGTTTATTGATGCTTTCAAGAGTTAAACATGCAGCCGCTATCTGCAGAAGAAATAATTTAAAACAGGTTAATGAACATTTGATGTTAAACTGAATTTAAGCCAATGCCTGAACTCAGAAAGCATTGATCACTAATTGTCTTAGTACCTATAATGCACCTGACACCCAGCACTGAAAAGACAAAAGCTGATACCTGGTGCCTCCACTGTAAAGTGCGCCAATAAACAAGAACACTGTGAACATTGTCACCCTCCTCCCTACAGCCATTCCCAAAATCAAGGCGTGTGACTGTCCCCTGTAATAAAATCATGTGGAAGTGTATCTTATTTTTCCTCTTTAGACCAGAAAATGCCACACCAAGTGAAAAGAATTCATTTATTGGTTTGTATATCCAAATACTGATTCAAAGAATTGTCCATATACTACTCATTGGGTCCATATGTAGAACACATTCTTCCTAGTTTGTAAGAAATAAACATCCAGTGATTTGTTCCATCTGAGATAGTCCAGAGAGGAAGCTTTGCTGAGACACACCACAGACCCTGCTTCTAGCACAGTAGTAAGAGTGGGAAACAGGCCTTTGCTTGATACCTGTGCATCTAGTGACACACCACTGACGGCATGCTTTGAGGATTCCACAAATTCAGTTAAAGGCATAGTTGTGGTTGTCCAGTCTAGCTACCTGTAAGAGAAACCCCGGTTGGCTTTCTTTCCTGGGGAGGTGTTCTCAACCTCAAATGCTCAGCACCCCACTGCCCAAGATGCCCTCTGTGTCCACTGACTCAGCATCCTACCAGGCCCAGCAAGGACATCAGCAGGGAAAGGCGCGGCTCTCAGAGGCTTATACTGACAGTATAAGCACTATTATGGTGTAGTTCTCTCTATATATTTTGGCCTGCTTGTTCAGTTGGATTTTTTGTTAAAAGAATACATCCCTAGAGATGACCTCAGCTGACCATTTATCAAACCCCGTCCTGTAGGCATGAGCAGCTGTGCTGAGCCATCCTTACACTATAACAGGCTGTCCCATGACCCATGGCGCTCTTGCAGAAGACAGGCAAGTTGTTTCACCTTCAGGATAGGAATAAGTGAAAGGATTTAGGAAGCTTGGTAGGAAGAATGAATACAATAATGCTTGCTAGGTGTCTGGTACAGTGGCTGGCCTACGGCAAACACCCAATAAAGCAGTAGTATATCTGTCGTTGTCATGGCTGTTTTTCATTATTTTTATAAATGCCCATACTAGCTAAAATGATCAGACTCTAGCATTTTGACACTCTTTGTGCTGTTTTACTTTTCTCTTTAGCACTTAACCTCACTGATCCTACGTGATATTTATTTTGTGTGCTCCTAGCCTGCTCGACTAGATACAAGCTTCATGAGGTAGAAACTCAGTCTGTCTCACACATTGCTGTATATGGGGGGCTGGAGATGTAAACAGCTTCCCAGTAAAGACTTCCTGAATGAGTGAAAAGAGTAGCTCCTGAACCATCGCCTACAAAGAGCATTTTTGCTTCCCCTCTGGCCCTTCTGGGGCTGCCTGGGCTGCTCAGCCAGATGCTTCTCTATGGCATGGGTTCTGTGTTGGCCCCTCTCTCGGGCTAAATGTCTTTCTTTTTCTCCCTCCTTTCCCCCACTGCAGGACGCCTTTGTGGAGCTGTATGGCCCCAGTGTACGGCCTCTGTTCGACTTCTCCTGGCTGTCTCTGAAGACTCTGCTCAGCCTGGCCCTGGTGGGAGCCTGCATCACGCTGGGTGCCTACCTGGGACACAAGTGAAGTTCACAGGCCTGTGCAAACAAATATGCAAGAGGTTCACTAAAGCAGTAGAAACATTATGCATTGTTAGTGACGTACCATGAAACAAACACACACACCTACACCACACAGCTTTCAGGCAAAATGTCGAATCAGCTATTTACTGCCAAAGGGAAATATCATCTATTTTTTACATTATTAAGAAAAAAAGATTTATTTATTTAAGACAGCCTCATCAGAACTCTCATCTTTGGAAGCCCCACCACTGGTTGCCAAGCCCCACTTCATGGGGCTTTACCTGCTGGTCTGTGCCTGAGAACAGGAATCTGATTTCCACACTGGCTGGACTGGCCATCTAAAGAGCAAACAAGCAGACAGGAATCTGATTGATGGGAAAGTGGTGTTCCAGCCTTGAGGCTGAGAAGAGAAGGGGTTCCTTTAACCGGCATTCATTGGCCCTGGGGGCTGTGATATAAGAGGGAGGGTGCTTAGAGGGAAGCCAGTCTTCCCTGGCCTCAGAGTGGATATTTTGCATCTGGTTCACATGGTACATTCCCAGTTAGAGGACAAAAACTGGAAACTTAAGATGGACATAGTATCCCCTGAGACTTCCCACTGAAGGACAGCAATGGGAAAAATGCCCTTAAACCATAAGAAAGTATTTTTTTAAGCTACCAATTGTGCCGAGAAGCATTTTAGCAGTTTATACTTATCATCCAGTACCTTAAGCCCTGATTGTGTATATTCATATATTTTGGATACACACCTACATATCCCTACTCTCCAATACTGACTCTGTCTGAGTAGCAAACAGAATTCCCTGGATTCAAGGAAGTGGACATTTTGGTGACTTCTACAGCATCAGGAAGACTGGAGTCACCTGGAGCATCAGGCGGCCATAAGTGCCTGCTTAAAGGAGACAAATGTCTGCAGAGCCCACCCTGGGCCCTAGCTCTGAGGCCTGGGCCTGCACTGAGCCTGTGCACATGCTCAGCCTCCTCGGAGAGTTTTAAACAGGGCACTGGGGTCTCTAAATGTTTGGAAGCCGACAGAGCTCAGAATTCCACTGTCAAGAGAGCAATAGTGGAACTTGGCCTGGGCCTGTTACCTCAGGTGCCCAGCTAGGCCTGTTTTCACACAGAGCGTGGAACCTGGAGCCTGGAACCTAGGAGCCACAGCTCTTTTAGGACATGTATCATTGTGGAGCGTAGGAGACAGGCACTGTGCCTTTCCAGGCAGAGGGACGTGGTGCAGGCTGGGAAGCTGCCGTCCAGAGTGCAAGGAAAGGAGGAGGTCATGGCTTTGTGGCCGTCAAGCTTGTGCATAGGCAGCCCTCATCCTGTCCGTAGTTTAAAGCAAGGCTTTAAATGACTTTGGGAGGGTGGTAAGCCCCAAGGAAGCATTGAATGAAGTGTCATGGATTAACTGACCTATGTCTGTGGATTTAGATGTAAAACATTATCCTGTCATTGTAGTTTGGTTTTATTTGAAAACCTGATAGAAGAAAGAAAAAGTTCCAGGTGTGGAATGTGGAGATTATTTGTACATCCTGGGGCATTAAAAAGGAATCCATGGTAGAAAAGTAGTGAAAGAAGTAATATCTCTGGCTAATAAACTAGAAAATATTTTTTTCAAGTTTAGAATCAGCCTGGAGATATTTGTGGAATAATTTTGTGGCATTATTGCTTATATACCATTTATCTGTATTAACTTTAGAATGTACTATGTTCAATGTTTAATGCTGTGGTTAATATTTCGAAAGCTGCTTTAGAAAAATACATGCATCTCAGCATTTTTAAAAAATGTATTTAGTTATATAGCATCTACACATTTGTTAGCAGAAGTAATAATTTTCCTTTTGAAATTTTTGTCTCTTAATTCTTCAAAAGCATTTCTGAAAAGGTGGGGTAAGCCTGAATCTCAGCCACCTGAGAAACCCTGGATTTTGCTAGCCATTGAGAAGCTGTTTTAACCTAGTGCATTTCTTATCAACAGGACTGTTTATTGAGATAGATAGGCCTATTCCTTTGACCTTGTTTCTTGAAGGTTTACTTGTCTCTGGGCAAATCAGCATTCAACTCAAGTAATCTGAAATTACATGCACATTTGGTTAAGCCCATGAAGTTCACTCAGTTGAAAATTCAGATGAGAAATGAGCAAAAGATTAAAACTGGCTGTGATGGTTTGACCTTTAAAGAGTTGCTTCATGTGGCCTGTTTCAGTCTTGACCATCCAGAGCCCTGCTATCCTCCTTCCCTGGGCCCTTCTCCGTGGCTGTCCTTCAGGCCCCTCCTGAAATTTAGTAGCACTTATACTTCACCAAGAAAGAGGGAAACCTGTGGTATAGAGCCAGACCTCCCTGGTGGGCCTCAGGGAACAGGATGATCAGACTTTTGAGTGATTCTAATTTTAAAGCAAAATATTATTTTATGAAAGGTTTACATTCTCAAAGTGATGAATATGGAATATCAAATCCTGTGCTGCTATCCTGCCAAGATCATCTTAATGGAGTCAATTTGCAGTACACTCCCAAGTGACAAGATCCTCCAAGCTGCTTTAGAAGTAACAATGAAGACCATGGATGTTTTTAATATAAAGCCTGTTTGTCTTTTGTTGTTATTGTTATTGTTCAAACCTGGATTTGCAGAGTATTTGAGATATGTATATATATTAAAAAAAAAGAAAAAAAGTCATGGGCCCTAACTTCTGGCTGGTGTCCTTTGACTTTGGAGTTTTGTTATCTGGTTTTAATGGTGATTGTGACGGCCACCTGACCCCAGGACTGTACAGTATTGTGGCAGCACTCGCTCTAAGAGTAGTTGATACTGCTTTTCTCTTGTTAAAATATGTTAGAAGCTATGAGCATATATAAATGTCTCAATTAGTCATTTTTTCTCCTCTTTTTTATTGTCTCAATTATTTTGTAGTCAGACAGCAGAAACCCATCATCGCCTACTTCATTTTGAGAGGGCTTCATACCTGAATCTTAACTCCTCTGTAAACTAAGAGGAAGTCCGCTTTACATTGGCCAGAGACAGAGTAAAATGGAACACATGCACTTCCCAAATTGGGGTTCAGAAGCCACAAGAAGAAGCCTGTAGACTCTCCACATGCTCCCAAAGTCTCACTCACAGACATTTTGAAAAAGAGTGAAACAGTTCTGACAGTTTGCACCAACAGTTCACCCCAGAAAATTGTACAGGAGCTGAAAATTTTTTTAAGTTTAAAATTTAGATTACAGTCTCATTTTAAAATTAAAGAAACACCTCTATGTAGTAGTAACACAAAACCTCAACATCCTCTGCCCCAATCACTTGTCCCTGCATGTTCAGGTGTACTCTTCCTTTATACGGCACTCTCATTTCGCTAGTAAATGCTTACTGATTACTGTCTGAAGACCCACTGGGAAAAATTAGGAAGTACTCACAGATCAAGAGGTGTTATGATCATCAGGATTAAATGCAAATAATTCAGGCAGTCTCAACACAGGTCCAACTTTCACATCAAAGATCTATTAAGTAAACAATTGTAGTCTATGATTCAACTTATACTAAAGTAATTTATAAATGAGAACTTCAATTTCAATTTTATTTCAAAGACAGTGCCTATTTTTATTTTTTCTTATCGCTTGTAGTTAGTAGCACACACCTACTCTATCAGGGAAAAACAGGAAGGTCTTGAAATACAGGCCAGGTTAAGGAAACTAAAGAGTCAGTTGAAATTCTATTCTGATCTTATTCTGAGGTATCTACCGCTAACCCAGACAAATGTGGTCACACACTTTTTAAGAAATACAATTCTACATTGTCAAGCTTACAAAGGTTCCAATCAGATCTGTATTGTTGTTCAGTTAGGATCTTTTGGGAATTTTTTAAAAAATTATTATTATGAGACAAAAGACATTTGTTTCAAGGGTAGAAGGGAGTAAGAATCTTTAAATGAGTAAAACATTTTCAGGATTGAACAAGGGAGTGGAAATTTTCTGGATAGCCAAAACTACAGTGTATGAAAGCCTCTTCTTAGGGTCATGGCAATGCTTCCATGCAAGCCCTGAGGCAGTAAAGGAGAAATACTTTTAAATTCTGTGGTACAGAGGCATTGACACAGTCCAAAATTTAACTCGGTATCCAAATGCAATGATGTAAATTTCAAGTTGGAGTCATCCAATGAGCATTTATACAAAGAATTTGTAGTTTTAACAAATGATATTTAATAACTTTCTGGTAGGGACATCTGCTTCTAAATGTTTATTATACACAGTACAGAAAAATGTAAATAAATAAAACAATGTGAAACTGAATTGGGTAAATGATAAGTCCCTTAGCCTTACCCAATGAATCATCCTATTCCATGCCTTTGGACAACCATGAAATAATGCATCTTACTGAGTACAAAGAAAACTAGAGGGAGTATGAATGATACTACACCAATTCATCATGACTAACCAGAAAAAAATAACTAGAAGCTAACATTTTATGGATGACAAGCTTGCTCTGTTTACAAAGTTCAGCACCAAAAAAGAAAAATGCTCATGGAAAAATTGAAAGGTAGCTTATCAAAAGTCCTGGAATTGTTTATGACTGTAGCATAGACAGTAATGTCACATACCTCACCATTTAGAAAATCTGCAGTGGGCCCTCTGCTTATTTCATTATAAGATAGTATTGGAAGGATTGATGGCTCATTGAATTTCTTTTGGGAAAGCTTTCTTCCAGTGGGTTATGTTTATTATAATATATTCTTAAGTTTTCAACCAAATTTTGCTTTAGAGTTGCTGGAGTTATTTTTGTTTTAAATGAAATAAGTGAACATTAAGTGTTCTGTTACTGAAACTTTTTATTATCAAGATTTTCATACTATCAAGATTTTATCTCCCCTGGGCTGCTTTTAATAGTGATACTTTTTAGGGGTGGCTGGTATCTACAAAACTGTACATACAAAAAAATTTATATATATATGATAAATGTACTTTACATAGTTAAGGGAAAGTAAGTCTCTAATTGGCAACCATTACATATAATGGCACTTTGTTTGTGTGTTGGAAAATGTCACATTGCCATTACATTTGTCTGTCCAGCTAATTTTGTGAAGAAAAATAAAGTACAGTGTGAGATATTGGTTGTACTCTGGAACTGTTTATAATGTATTAACATCATTTTGCCTCCATTTATCACCATTAAGCAAGATATTGGAAAACCTTCTGAACAAGTCAATAGAACCATCATGCACCCCACTATAGTGAAACCTTTAAGATCAGACAGAAGGGTTGCTTAGCAATGAAACCATCTTGGAAAGGGCCCTTTTGTTTCTTGGTCATGAGTCATCTCTGACTGGGTCCAGTGGGGACTAGTCTTGAGTTCTACAGCCTGAGAGAGAGATTGCTGCTGTCCTTCCCTGTGCACTGGAGACCCCAGCCTCTGCATTCTGTAAGATAAAAGACCACATAAGAAGACAGAAAACAATTTAGAAGTTCTGTTTAGAAGACAGCATACTTGGGAACATGTGGACCTTAAGTGGCAAGGGATCCACTGGTTCCATCTCTGCTTGTCGCCTGATGTTTGAAGCCTCAGCCATTCGCCTCCATTCCTACTGATGCAGTTAAAAAGATTCTGAGCTGGTCATGGTGACTCCTGCCTGTAATCTCACCCACTGGGAAGCTGAGATAGGAGGATGACAAATTCAAGGCCAGCCTGGCCAGCTGAGTATAACCTTTTCTCAAAGATGACAAGGGTGTATATCAGTGGTAGACCATGGTAAGCACTTCTGTATTCCGTCTTCAGTACTGGATAAGTGTTTTTTAAATGAGTGAGTATTTTGAGGAGGAAAGGTGACATTGAATCTTTTAATAAATTTGTTTAAACATTCACTGTAGAAAAAGATGTGACAGTACCATCCACCTGTTCAGCATATGCAGGATGCCAACCCACGTGCACACTACTACCTATTCTTCCTTTGTGGTAGGTAGTGACTTTTCCTATTTTATAGAATAATAATGAGACTTTGGAAGCTAAGCAATGTACTCAAGTTCTCATTCACCATTAGTCACAGAGCCAGAATTCCAGCCCAGGTATAGTTGGCCAAGGCCTTTGTTCCACCTTTCATGGTCTCCAAATTGCTCCACATGGAGCATTGTAGATGCAGACTTTCCAAGGGGTACCTAAATGTGGGTTGTTCCTAGGAATTAATCTCAACACGCCCAGGTAATCTTCATAAACATCTCTGAGACAACACCACTCAGATCAGGCCAGTTTCATCACTTCCCCTTTCTCAGTCACCTGCCATACTTCTCAGAAGACACAGCTCAACCTCTGCCAGTCACTGGCAGGTGCTTCACCCAAGCACCGCTGCTGTTCCTGCTGCTGATACACTCACTGTGGGTGCTACCCCCTCCTGCTGCCTCCCAGTGTACCCGGAGATGCTCCTCTGCCCACCCCCTTCCAACCGTGTCAGTGAAGTCAAGCTGAGCACTTGCTTGTAAGGAGCCATAGCATCTGGCAAGCATTCACCCCATGAAAGTAGCAAACCTTCACAGCAGCTTTCCTCTCTTTTCTTTTACTTCCAGAAAGCCAGCTTAGCTTTGTGCCTCTAGGAATAGCCTAAGTATTACAACCCTTGAATTAACAAAAGTCATGGTCTAAAATAATGGGTGATTAAAATCTAATCACATGGAAGCAAACCTTCTAGCTAGTTGTGTTTCCAATTTTATCTTCTTCTTCTTCTTCTTCTTCTTCTTCTTCTTATTATTATTATTATTATTATTGCTTTCAACAAAGTTGAAAGTGTACCCAATTTAGTCAGCTGATGGACTTTTGAAAATGTGGTTTTAGATTATAACTCAGAAATTTCTACTCCCATGTCCTGGTTATATGAACAGTGCAGCTAAGATCATGCAACCACAAAAAATGAAAAACAAGAACAGACTTGATGGTGCACCCTAGCTCTTCCTACCAATAATAAACTTCTGTTTATAGGTATGTGTTGTTGGGGAAGGAAGTGTGGGATAAACCAGCCCCATTTATCTCATTAAGAAGTATATTTCTGGGCCGGCCAAATAGCTCAGTGTATTAAAGCACCCACAAACAGGCACAGGGGCCAGGGGTTCAATCCCTGGCTCTGCTGTGCTGGCCTCACCCCTGGGGCTTGCTGAGGTGGCAATTGAGACTGGGCGTGGTGGTGTGCACCTGTAATCCCAGCTCTTGGGAGGCTATAACAGGCAGATCATTATGAGTCTGATCTAGTAGTGAGACCCTGAACACCCTATAGATCCTTCCTTAAAAATACAAAAAAAAAAAAGGTTTATTTCTAACAATATTTGTGCATTTAATAGTTACCAAATTTTCATATATTTTTATTGACTAATAAAACTATTGACTAATTCTGCTCAACGCAGAAATAAAAAAGTCAAAGCTTATTGTCAACAACTCATACTTTATTGTATAAAATTATAATTGATCAAGAAATTGATCAATTTTAAGGTTCCAACTATAATATATATGTGTATATTAGGATAAAATGGAGGCTCAAGTTATTAATTTGAAGAATGTAAAATTCTTAGTTTAAAATAACTAATTTCAATGTTTTTCATGTAATAAGACTGAGTATCACTTCACTATAACAAGTAGTCTATTGTATATATTAAAAAGCAATGTAACAGGGCTGGTAACATAGTGCATTGGAACAGTGCCCACCAGCAAAAACAAAGTCCTGAGTTCGATTCCCAGTGCCAAAAAATTAGTGATGGAACAAATTGATTTTAAAATATCAGTAATTAAATTCACAGACAAGCTTGTTATTAGCATGTGCTGATTTTCAATATCGAAGTGGTCTCTAGGGAACAACTTCCCAGAAAGCTAGCCAGCTCTGTGATTCTCTTTTGGAAGAGGCACATGTAGGAAAAATAAATGACACAGCTGCAGGGTGGCTGGAGTCTGAGAGATCTATTTGCAGACCACAGAACAGAAACCTGACTGCTCAATAGTTCTTACTCCCTGTCAAGTTGATGTGGAAATACTCAACCGTTTTATAATGGATAATAGAGACGACTGAAAAGTCACATAAGACAGAAACCTTCTCAGACACTATAAGCATAATATTCTCATGCGTTAGTAATGTATTAACATAGTCTTAGCAACAGTTTATTTTAATACTTAATTTATTTATTTATACTGATTATTTAACCCAGGGCATTTGCACTGAGCTACATCTCTTAACACCTATTTATCTATCTATCTATTCACTTATTTTGAGACAGGGTCTCTCTAAGTCCCTGAGTCACTCCTCTGGACTTAATTGGAACTCAGGGCTGACATAGGAGGGAGTGACACAGGGGCATTGTATTCAGTGAATCTGACAGAAAATAAATAATTGAATAATAACAATAATCTAGGAACAAAGAGTAAAATTTTAGGGTCACTACAATTCACTTAAATGCATAGATCCAACTTTTGTTATAGAAAATATAAAGGATAATTAATTTTAAACATTAACTTTTTAAAATGTCATCTAGGATAAAACAAAAACATGACTTTGACAAGCAAAGGGAGTCAGGTTTGTGGATGTTGAAGAGAACTGATTTTTGTATTTTTTTAGGCAGATGAGTTTCACATTGCTGAGTTTCAGATCGTTATAGTTCTTAGATTCCATTGTATTCATGTTAAAAGTTAAGAAATGGATTTGGCTGGTTCCTTATTCCTACCCCACGATTGTGACAAGAGAAGCCAAGGGATTTAGAGTAACTGCTTAGTGGTATCCACCACACGCTGCCACCAAGAGAAATTCCATCTCAGATCTCTGTCACCCTAGAACTGAGAACAAAGGACTTGCCCTACAGAACATTCTAGCCTAGGTTTGGTCCTTCCCTGGGAGCAAGCCTATGTGTTAATCTTCTCAATCAGATGATCACTGATTTTCACCTGAATAACTAGGTGAATGATGGTGTCCCTTATTGGCCTGGAGAAAGATTAAGAAACTTGGCGTGGGTGAAGATTAGATCTGACAAAAGACAATCGAGAGAACCTGACTGTAGGCTGATAGTCTCATTCAGTATCTTTCTCCTGAACACTAGACTGATGTCCAGTTTAATATTTAGTGTTTTAGTAACTGTTCTCATTACTGAGACAAAATACCCAACACCCAGTGTTAAAGGGGGAAAGGTTTATTTGGCTCACAGTCTATAGATGTCTCAGTCCATAGCTGGCTGGCTCTAAAGCAGGACACTGTGGCAGAGGGGCATCACAGAGGAGAAACAGCTCATGGCAGAGAGCAGCAAGCTACATGTGACAAGTGTGACCCGCTTTCTGTGGCTTATGTCTTATCCAGACTACCCATCCTTAGGGTGGGTGTTACACATATCCTTAATCCTAGCATCACATCATTGATCCCAGTATCACACTTCAATTCAGCCACCTCTGCAAAGCCCTACCTGTGACCCTACAAGGCTTTGTGGGGACATCCAGACATAAACCATGACATTTAGCATCTCCTCTTAAGAAACCA
>PVKN010032609.1:0-12225 GCA_004027915.1 Capromys pilorides
TAAAAGACATCTGACACAGAGTGTCCATTGTATCATTTCATCTTTTTAAGTTCAAAAAGAAGCAAAACTAATCTATTGTAACCCCAGAGGATAGAGACTGGAGGGGGCACCAGAGGATTCTGGGGATCCAAGAATGTTCTTCTTTTGGGTGGTGGTTTGTTCTTTTTGTGAAAATTTGTGAATTTTATATGTACGGTTAATGAACTTTTTCTGTATGTGTATATATTTTGTCCTAGGAGAATAGCAACCTATCAGCAGGGATTTTTCCACAGTTTCTGTTCTGCTTATAAGCTCAGGAGTAGAAGAAAATAAGGAAAGTCTGATTCAACAAGCAGAATCATAAACCAGATTTCAAACTTCATTTTGACCTTGGTTAGAATAAAGCACCTGTTAGAGCTACTCAATTTCTCCTGCTTTTCCAAGTTGACTCTTAAAACTATTTTATAGCTGTCACTTTGCTAGCTTCCAACAAGGACAGTATCTTTATATTAATAACACTCCTGTCCTCATTATTTCTTGATGGTAGTGCATCTCCTGGCTTAAAGTTTAGTAAATTGCATGACTATAATCACATTGATGCTTGGATTTTATAATTCTGTATATTCTTCTTTTGTTTCACTATCTTCACCTTCTGAAGACAAAGTAGCCTCAGAGGCACTCAGAGGTAGATTCTAAGGAATGGATGGAAACTTGTTATTATACTATAATTGGTGTCAAAAAAAATCCATTAAGTGCAGATATAGATCAGATATCTGGATGGCTGATCAGAACACCTGGACCCTTTGCATTCCTGAAATGTACCACCTGCTTGAGGCATCATAAGTTAGCCAACACTATCGGTACTAGCCACACACCCTTGCTGTGTGCCATGCTTCCCTTCTATATCCGTATTAACCAAGGGAGTATATTTATAATCCCATAGATTGTAGATTGACCCAGAGTTTTTCCACATTGTGACTGTGCTGTGAAAAATGCTCCTGACAAAGGGGTTTGGTAGCAATCCACTCAAGACTCTCACTCTGAGGAGATACTCATACTACCCAATAAACTTTTCCTATGCCTAACCTCCATTTTTCCTTTGGGTTAATTCTTTAAATTCAGGGGTAATGAACTCTGTACATTTGACACGTAGCAGCTTGCAAGTTATATTTCACCTATATAATTTTGGAGGTCTCACTGTGATAAAAAAGTTAAAATTTATTTAAAAAATTGAAATTTGATTTAGTTAGACTAACTTCAAAAGTCTGAGACAAGCTGAGTGGCTACAGCTACATCTCATTATGCCTTGGCTTCCCTCTTCCATGCATGAGGTTGAAGGCTACCACTCCTCCCAAAAGCCGTCACAGTGATGAAGACTCTTTGCTCATCTACAGGATCATAGGCTTGATTTGTTAGATTTGCTCTTGGGTGCTCAAATTATCTTAGGATATTCCAACTAAAATATTCTAAAATATTGAAGGAAAATGGCAAAACATATTCTCCTGGGAGAAGAGGTGGGCATTTAGCATTTGTTTCTTTATCTTCTTTCAATGGGGCAGTCAGTGTTTCAGTCACTTTTTTCTCATTGTTGAGACAAAATGCCTGATGCCCAAATGAAGGAAGGAAAGGTTTATTTAGCTTACAGTTTGTAGAGGTTTCAGTCTGTCCTCAGTTGACTCTAAGGCGAAGTGGCACACGGCAGAGGGCAGCAGTTCACGGTGGTGGAAAACAGCAAAAGCAGCAAGTGCAAAATGGGAAGAGTGGGAGCAAAAGCAAGGCTCTTTCCCTCCCCTGTATTGTGTGCAGGCTGCCTGCCTCTGGGTGTGTGTAGCAGTCACAGCCATAATCCTAGCCCTGGACCACGAATCAATCACAAACTCCAAAAGCTGTCCCATGGTTGCATGAAGCTTTGGGGGGACATCCAGACACAAACCATAACAGGCAGAAATATCACCTCTCAGGATGAGTGAGAAGATTCATTCATATGTACACTCATTCAGCTTTTACATTAGCATTTCTTCTAAAGGATTCCATGTGTCAGAGCCTCTGCTGGCTCTGGAGATTTGCCAAAAGCTCACAGGCTGGTGGGTAGGAAAAATGTATGCAAAAATCCCTTCAACCTTTATTATTGGCATCTGAAAGGCTTTTCTGTGTGCTTTTTATCATCCCCTCCCCCTTCCCATGAAATTTTAATCTCACAGACACTGTTTGTTTACGTAGTTATGCATATCTGTATTTTGTAATAAAAAGTAGTCTCTCTTGCCAAGAATCTCTTCTGACTCTCTGGGAGTTAAGACCCCCTTATTGAGAAGGAGCAAAGTTAATGATTACCTAAGAACCTACAGAGTGCTGGATTAGTCTCACCTTAGGTTCAGAAGAAGAGGCACTAGGTTGCATGGAGCTAGAAAAGAAAAGCTTTAGGATAAAAGCAGGATGCAGGTGCACACAAAGGAAGTCTCACCCACTGCATATCACCAAGAGGGGCTGACAGAGACCAGAAGCCTGCCCAGGGGTGGATGCAGGAAGGGGCTGGAGCACAGCCACACAGGGCCTTGGATCTGAGCTCAGGAGAGTAGATCTTCCCCTAAGACAGTGGAAGCACATAAAATTTTAACAAGGGGAGCAGCTTGCTCAGATTGATGCATTTGCCTGTTCCCTCTGGCCTTGTGTGATGAGCAGAGAAATCTTGTCAGAAATAAAGGCAGAAATCATGACTTGAATGAAAACAGTTGCCTGAAAGGGGAGGAACGAGGCTTTGAAATAAAAATACATGGAGAGGTTTCTGTGTAAGCATCTGACCTGCTTCGAAGCTTGATGGGAGAGCTTCTTACTATGATGTAGGCTTTGGGGACTTGTTGGGAGCCCCACAAGCTAGAAATAGAACATATGTAGGAGAGCAGGACTAGGCCTTGTTCCCTAAAACAGTCAAGTTAGCTTAGTCCTGAGAAAAGCATTCTGCCTTGTCAATGTCTGCTATTAGTCCCTAGGCAATCTTGTGTCACGTGAGTCTAATTTTGTAAAGGTATAAATAAATGCCCTTACTGTTGTTATAGAGGTTATCTGCTAGTCAGTCAGTGGGCCACCACCTGATCCAACTCTTGCTTCTTGTCTATATTTTCCTCATTCCTGTCTAGAGTTCTCCCAGGGATTCCCTAAGACACCGATGGACCCCTGTAGGGACTGTCAGCCAACTTGGCATTGCAGAGGCCACAGGGCCTGACTGCAGAAAGGCCTCAGGGTTATAGTATTTGTCAAAGGCATGTTCTCCTTTGGAAATGAGTAGAATAAATCTAACCACTGAGCCCGAGGGAATGGCGCAGGCAGTTCCTAGGCTGACAAATTGTGTAAGGCAGGACAGTGTAGGCCATAGCATTCTCAGACCTGCTTTATTCAGTAGCTTTAGCACTCCTTTACTGTGGCTCTAGCCAAATGGAAATCCACTGATGATATTGGTTGCTGTATTTTTCGTCTTTTCAGCCTAGCTCTGCTCACTTTGAGAAATCAATTGATCTGCCTCACAGATCTTTGAAGGACGAGCATACTGTGCTGTCTCTGACTCTTGTAGATTAGACTGCTGATGGATGATCCAGTACAAAGTTACTATTCCAGAAGCTTCTAAGCTTCTAAGGAAGGCAAGAAGGGAGTGATGATGTAACAGCAGGAAAGGGGTTGGGGAGCTCTGGGTGTGAATGGCTGTTCTGTGAAGCAGAGGGCTGTGGCCAACAGTTTTTTGGCAATAGAAGGCCTGTTAGCTGCTCTGGGAGTGGGGAGAATTCAGGAGGTGGAGCCCCAAGGTGGCTGCTCCTATTGGTATCACTTGCCTTCTCATTCACTAAAGGTATCCAAGGCCTTAAAGGGAGGCATCTGTGCATTGCCTGGGACACTGTGATACATGCTGAAACCCGTCCTTTTAACTTCATGCAGTACATGCTCTTACGTGGGACAAGCTGGCTTCAAAGTAAAGCAAAATGCTTCTTTCACCTCTACTGAATCACAGCCACCACAGACGGCCACCTCCTCAGCTGTCACCTTTGTCAGAGCATCTGCCTTTCAAGCCTCCAGAGCTACCATCAGGGCTTTGAGACTGCCAGCCTCCCCTGACTACCCCTTCTCTTTGACTTTCCCAGCTCAATGGACTTTCCACATTTGTAGCCAGTTTTGCATCACCTTATTTGAAGTGACAGTTGGGTCTAAGATCTTGGCTCTGACGTGAAGTGACCATAGACCACTGCCTTTTGAAGTGGGTTGGTAAGGTAAGTTGGGCACAGGAATAAGACTCTGGCTCTCTCTGCCCTGATGTAGGAGTTGTATTCAACTGAACCCACAAAACCTTCAGAGTCTACTTATTTGTCAAGAGCAAGTGGAAGCAGCAGTGCTGGGAAGGAACTGAAACTTAAAAGGGGGTGCTCATAGTGGAACCCCCAGACACTCCAGTAAAGCCAGAGTATCTAACCAAGCCATATTTTATTCCAGGACAACTATTAAAAAGACATATCTAAAAAAAGCTTACTCATGCAACTTATTGTATGGAGGGAATTTTTTTATGGCTCTTGGCAGAGTCAATGTTTAAAATTGAATTAAGAGCTATGGAAATTTGTTAAAGATTGAAAGAATGCAAAGCTGGAGCAGAGACTGGTACACTGAAAAAGTTGGGATTTAGAGCAACTTTCAGAGGCTGAGCCATATAAATAGTTTTCAAGGAAGAGAGTATTGTTAATGAGAAGTGCCATTGATTTTGTATGAACTATATAGTGCAAGAGAGAATGGATGTGGCATGCCATCATGAGTTGGGAAGGCCTTTGGGGATGTGGTTGGCAATAGATCAAAAGTATAAAGTATCTTCAAGTTTGATTACCACAAACTGAGCCTGTAAAACTTGCTCCTTCCTTGTCATTCTCAATTTCTGCTGATCAGAGATATTAGTCCTCCATAATCATCTATTTTACAATTGTAATCTGTGGCTATTTAATGAACATTTCGTTGGCATATAATCTCACAAAATATCTTAGAAACTTATTTTAGTGTTTATTCATTCATGCTCTCAGTTTAGTATTTGTTGAGCACATAGTCAGAAGCACACACTGTCCCAGGTGTGGGAAACAGTAGTAATTGAGAAAGACAGGGCTTTTCCCAGAGGTCATTCTTG
Source organism: Capromys pilorides (assembly GCA_004027915.1). NCBI lineage: Eukaryota > Metazoa > Chordata > Mammalia > Rodentia > Capromyidae > Capromys > Capromys pilorides. The sequence goes on from PVKN010032609.1 coordinate 5,126, forward strand.
GGTGGATATTAAACTACTAAAGCAGTGCAAAATTGTTCCAAATGATGATCTTCCTTAGTTTACTGAGAGTACAGTGTTCTAGACAGCATAGAGTAAGGAGACTAGACCTGATTTTGAGAGAGGATTTCAGAGATTGTTGCTTAAAGAACTTAATTAAGTGTGTGGAAGTTTATATAGTTATGTTACCCACTATTACAGGCCTAGTTACATGAGTATATTTAAATTTCAATTAATTAAAATTGGTAGTTTATCTCCCATGTTCAGATACACAATTGCTACCTGAAGCAAGTGTCTAGCATCTGGATAGCATGGTTACCCAGCACTTTCATCACTGCAGGATTTTGTGTGGGATGGTGCTATTATATAGGACTTAACTGGAGAAGTACATCAGGGGGAAGAAGGAAACACCTTGAGCAAGTGCAAGAGAAGATACTACTTAATTCATGGAAACTCAATAAAAATTAAGTTTATAGAGTGATACTTACTGGTGACAATGGGTGATAGGGCTTCAGTAAGGGAACAGAGGAAAGAGGGAATGTCCCTTCCTCTTGTTTTTCTCACTCAGATTCTGCATAGCTACCACTCAGTCAGTTGTTTAACATTAATTCTGAGAGAAGGCCCTGTTTGGCATCCTTGCTTTGGTTCCCAAGCATACAAAATAGAGACCAAGGCAGCATAACATACAACAACATTGTCCATGAATCATTCAGCTAAATTTTTAAAATATTCATTTTAATGAAAAAAAAAGATAAAATAGCAAGGAAACAGCTTCAAAAATGGTTACAATAATTAATAAAAATGCATATTGTTGTTTTCTTCATAGTAGTTATGCAGAAGACAAGGTGCAGACCTGGCATCTGTTCAAACAATGTCAGTACAAACTTTTATTCTCAATGAACCAAGAGAAAGTAGCTGCATATCTATCCTAACTCTCCCGTGCATACACATGTATGGTTTCTTCTTCTTTTTTTTTCTTTTTGAAGTTTTTAATAGTAGAAAAAAACATCACACCATGTCCTATAAATAAATTGTAAGTCAAAGATACAGTATGAATCATAAAACAAAAATTATAATTAAACAACATTCAGAAAATGAACTAAATATTAATTAATCAAAAATTAAATTAAATATTTCAAAACAATATTCTAAAATTAAAATCAAATCATGAGTCCAACCCAGAGGTCAAAAAGCTGTGCATCATATGCACAAATCCACAATCAGTTCAGAGCAGTCACACAGCACTTGAATTGGTTAATATATACAAAAATGACAACTAAGAAAAAGTTTCCATGGTAGTAAAGAGTTACCAAGAACAAAACATAACATAAATACTCGAATGGCAAATATATGACCAGAACCTTCAACAGTCTGGGGACAGGATATCTCACAAAATTCCAATTACGTTAAGTACATGGACAGTGTCCATGATGCTTACATGGTGACCAGGTGTCACTTGTGGGACTGAGCTACTGCTATTTCCCTAATACCCACCATGCAAATCCAGATAGAATCAGGACCTACAGGGTGCAGGACAAGTCCATTTGTAGAGTACGCTGATGGAAATATCCTGCTGCTGTATACAAAAGAATAGCTGAAAGACTGCTGTTGTATATCCCCTTCTCTACTGTGTTTAATTGTCTGCCCTATTTGGTGAGTTCTTTTCCATTCTTCTTTATGGAGCTGTGGTCATCCCAATCCCTCTCCAGATCATCTCCCAGTTGTCTGTGTAGGGTTGGCTCTGTCATCATGAAATTCTTTAGTTGTTCTTTGTCCTGGAAGTACCTCACTTCTCCACCATACTTGAAGGAGAGTTCTGCAGGACATATTAGTCTGGGTTGGAATCCGTTTTCCTGCAAGACCTGTAGTACTTTGCTTCATGCTCTTCTTAACTTGATGGTTTGCAAAGAGAAATCTGCCATTATTCTGATGGGTTTTCCTCTAAATGTGATCTATCTCTTTTCTCTAGTGGCTTTTAGTACACTATTCCTGCACTGAATTTCCAGGATATTAATCATTACATATCTGGACATGGTTTTAATTGTGTTGATGTTATTTGGAGTTCTACATGCTTTGGATATGTGAATATTAGATTGTTTCCCCATATTTGGGAAGCTTTCTGCTATTACTTCTGTCCATATTCTTTTATTTTTTTAAATTTTTATTTTAAAGAGTAAAAATAGTGGAAACAAAGATAAAAACAGTAGCAAGCAAGAGTACATATAGTACAGAATTTCAGAACAAGAATAAAAATTTAACAGTGGTTGTATTACATATTTTCATCATCAAATCTATTTAGATTAATAGATACAGATATGTAAGATTAGTCAAATAATTAAACATTAACACTTTCAATAAATCTCAATCTTTTTAACTCTTCCGAATACATTTTGTATTTAAGTCACTCTTCTAAAAAAAAAAAGAAAAACTTATAGGGGTTGAGGATGCAGAAAACGCAAGGTCCTGAGTTTGATTGCTGGTTCCCCCTGCCAAATTTATTTATTTATTTATTTGTTTGTTTGTTTGTTTGTTTTTATTCTTTTGAGTTCTTATACTAGGGAGACTATACGCTATTTGCATGTTCATATTCTTTTTATATCATTTGTATTGACTTCTTCCTATTCACCGATGCCCCCCAGTCTTACACTGTCCATCTTTGTATCATCCTGCAGATGCCGAATTATTTTTTCCTGCATCCTAGTTGCTTTCAAGAGATCTTCTCTTACCTCTCCACTACCTGCAACGGTGTCTTTAAAGTACAAAAATCTATCTTTACTTTCATTGAAATGGTTTTGCCAGCTAGTGATAGAGGTTTTAATTTCCTTGTGTAGCACTTTGAATCTGCCTCATGCACTCTATTACTTTCCTATATTGCTCATTCAAGGATTCCATCATTCCTCCATTCTCCTCTATTTTTCCATCAGTGTCTTCTTTAGAAGTACTTAGTAATCCCTTCACTATAGTTATAATTTCTTTTTTTACTTCAGAAGTTATTTCTGATCTGATCTCCTCTACACCACTCTGCAGCTGCCTCTTTACTTCAGATGCTATTATTCCAGAGTGTTCAGGTGCGTGATTTCCAACTCTTTCCGTACTATTGTCTCCTGCATTTGTTCTGGGTAGGCTCAGGATCTGAGAGCACATTTTTCTCCCTCTCTTTGCCATTTTTGTATAGCACTGCCCTCTGACCTTTGGTGTAGAGCTCTGGCAGAGTCCTTACCCTAGCACCAGATCTGGATCTACCAAGCTCAAACTTGTTCAGGTGGCTATGGCTTGGGTCTGGCTGCTGTGCTCCACCTCCTCCTGCTGCATCCCCTGGAGGTGAACCTGCTGCATACTCTGGCAAGATTCTCTGCTCCTGGATCAGCTGGGTGGGTCCCATCTCCATTTTCTCTGCAGGGAGTTCTGCCACAACCCTCCACATTGGGTCCATCTGTTGGATGAAGTTCCACTCACATGCCAGGCCCTGTTGCTGGGTCGAATGAGTTTCTGGCAGGCCCAGGGCAGTCTCACTCACATGCTGGGCCTGGCTAATGGGCTGAATGAGTTTCTGATAAGCTCAGGGCAGTTCCACTCATAGATCAGGCCTGGTTTTTGGGCTGAATTTCAGCTAAATTTTTATTTATTTATTTATTTATTTATTTATTTATTTATTTATTTTTATTTTTGTGGCAGTCAGGATTAAACTCAGGACCTTGCACTTGCCAGGAAGGCACTTGTGCCTCTGAGCTATCTGCCTGTCCCCTCAGCTAAATTTAAAATAAGCAACAGGATAGTGTAACACATAATGTATTTCCAATTGTATTATAGAACTCATAAGTAACTCATAAATACGTTCAGGTTTTTGTATCTATGGGATTGCACCAACTACAGATTGCAAATATTCACAAACCATATTTAAGCTTGTGTGTCTGATTCGTTTCACTTAATATTATGGTCTCAAGCTGTGTCCACTTACCTATGAATGTTTGAAGTTTATATTTTTATGGCAGAAAAATGCAAAATAGAAGACAGGTAAATCAGAAGAGCAAGATATTTTTCAAATGGATAAGGGAATATGAGATAGAGGGAGGGGAGGCTAAGTGGATGGGAAAAAAGAATCAAAGGGGTAAATGGTACAAACAGGAAATGCACCAAGGACTGGAAAGATCAGGGAAGAAGAGGGGTAGTGGATTAAAATAATGTGTTTTATGTGCCAACTCTCCTTATGTAAGCCTTATGTACTGCAAATACGTATAAATAAAACATTCAGCAAATATTGCATGTGTTCTGAACATTTATACTTTTTTCACTTGATATTATTCCCTAAAAATAAAATCCAAACACTGTTTAAATAGACTTTATATAATGTCATATACTATGGATAATTTAGAGGTGACTTACAGCACAGGGAAGGATGTGCATAGGCTACATGCAAATACCACACTGTTTCACGAAAGGAGCTTGAGCATCCTTGGATTTGGCGTGCTCAGAGGTTTTGGAAACAACTGTCATAGACACAGGGGATGAGTGTATTGGCAGGTGCCCCTTTCTGGGCCTTCTGCCATCTGCCACATCCACGTGTCTGTTGTCACTCCAGCTCTGGAGCACTCTGTACTGAGCACTTGCTCCCTATGTACTCTACTTGTCCTCCTGAGTGTGCTTGTTTTCTCCATGATTAGCAGATGATCCATATGCTTCTCACTCCTGCATCCACATCTCCAGCCCAGTCCTCTTCTCTGTGCTTTACACCTTTGGGTCCAAATCCCCACTGAGTCTCCAACTGGCTGCCCCAAGAACAATGCCCTCTCATCCCTACAGTGCCCATTGAAACTGTACCTCATCAGTTCCCACCTCACCAATAGTGATGCTACCCCAACCAGAACCTAGAAGGCTGGGCCTCATCTGACTTCCACACCAAAGGTGCATCACTTTCAAAATCCTGCTGATTCTGCCTCAGCCTCTTCAATGTGTTGACTCTGGCTTTCCTTTTCATACTGTGCACCTAACTTACAGTGCAAAGCCTGCTTGTGTGCTTGTTTTCTAACCAATCTCCCTAGTTCTAGCCTTGGCCTGCCCCAAACCATTCCCTGTACTCCAACCATGTAATCTTCCTAAATCTGAAAAAGACTTTCCATTGCTTAATACCCTCCCATGACTCCCAGTGGTTACATTGGTCCAAGTAACTATCTGAGGTTACAAAGCTTTTCTTGATTTGACATTTACTGCTTTTCTAGCTGCTTTTCTTATACTTTTTACTTTGTACATTCTTCTCCAGAAATTATAGCATCATTTAGTTCTAGGAATCCAGTTTCCTTAATTTTGCATTGAGAAACTTACACATATTATTTGTGGAAATACTTTCACTCCTGCCCCTCTATGCCTTAGTTAAATGTTGTCTTATCCAAGAAGACTCCTCCTAATTCTCTTGTGCAGAGTTAGAAGCAGCTAAGTAGGTGTCACAGTGACCATCTCCAAAAATATGACACCATCCTGATTCCCAGAACCTGTGAGTTGTATGTTAGATGGAAAATGTCTTTGCAAATGTAATTAAGAAACTTAGGATCATCCTGGATTGTTCAGTAGACCCCAAGTACAGTGTCTTTATAAGAGACATACAGGAGAAACATAGCAGGGAAGAGGTCAGATGGCCACCAGGAGCCGGAAGGAAAGATGAAGGATTCTTCCTTAGAGCCACAGAGAGTGTGATTTTGCTGACACCATGATTTTGTTGCAGTAACAATGGATTTTGGACTTTTGGCCCCCAGAATTGTGAGAAAACATCTGTCATTATAAGCCACCAAGCTTGTAACGATTTGCTACAGCCACCTAAGAAATGCATACTTTCTCACTTTACTTCTATAATGCCTCTGAGCACATTGGATTCGAAGGCCTGTGATTCACATTCTAAACATCAGCAGGCTTCATGTAGGCAGGAGCATGTGTGTATAAGCTACAATTACATGCCCCACATTGCCTCAATACTTTGTAGAGATTGAGCAATCAGTAATCATTTGATAGAAGGATGATGAGTGTTGGCTGATATACGCAGGACAAGTTTTAGAGGAGAGTGGTGTGATAAAATGGGCAGAATTTGGTAAATACTGAGAAGAAGGTGATCATTCCCACCACAAGAGCCACATTAATGTGGCCCTGAAAATGAGAACAGGAATGATATGTGAACTCATAGAGATCTGTTTGCTTGACCACCAGAGAAGGTCATGAGATAAAGCTGACTCACACCGAGGTGAACTCATGAGACTTTTTCCTGCATGCCAGAACTTACCTCATAGTTCTCCTCAGCAACTTTGTGTGATGCTAGACAGTCGCATTTTACCATGACAACTGCTTCCTCCCACATAGTCGGCTGGATTGGGACTTTTGAACAGTCTACTGTAGTGTACCTGCCTTATCACGTTCTCTATGTGTCATTGTTCAAACAGACTGGGAAATACTACTAAGGCTAAGAATCATTCAGATTTTTCAAACTGAAATATGAGTAAGATTAGCTACATGCTTATTGACTCCAGAACAATACAATATGGTGGCCCTTAGATCAAAAATCACTAGAAACTTCAAAATGCAATAGCAGAGCAGTAAGCAAGCGAGGGTTTTTTTTAAAACAGGGGCTTCTGTAACTTCACAGACCTTATACCCAGGAAACTAACCTGACCACAAAGAAAGATTAGTTCAGATGGAGATGAGGTTGTTGTATGAAATGGGTTAAATTGGTATGGGGCAGATTAGAAGGACAAAATGGGAGTGTTATGGTTTATGTCTAGTTGTCCCCCCAAAGCCTCATGCAATCATGGGGCGGGGACTTCTAGAGTTTGAGACATGAGTCATGATCCACTAGGATTAGTGTTACAATTGGTTCCTCCCTGGAGCATGACCTGGGCCTGCCTAGGATATGATTGGCTCCTCCCTTGAGCAGGATCAAGGGCCCTTCCTGGGGTGTGATTGGTTCCACCCTAGGGCACAACGGGCCCACGTCAGAGTGACTGAGCACAAAGAGACTTTTTAAAGGGCTGTTACTCTCTGCTCCGGTGAGTTGGTTGAGTTAGTTGTTCTGCCGCCATGACCTGGATGCCCTCTGCCCTGTTTCACTCAGCCTTGGGCCAGCC
>PVKN010032610.1:0-12222 GCA_004027915.1 Capromys pilorides
AGTATCCAGTCTTAATTATTATCAGTTAGAAAGCAAAGCAGCAAAATATTTTATTTTTATTAATTTACTTACCTGTGTATTACACAAGTGCTAGCCCATCCCAAGTACTTGCTGAAGAAACATGAAAACAAGCAAGAAAAATTGAGAACAATCTAAACATATTCAACAAATACAAAGAGCCACTTTGAAAAGTTATGTTCATATTTTCATCAAGTTTCCAAGTGTCACTGTCATATAGTTGCAAATATATTGGAAAAACAACGCATAAAATTTTACATGTTCTGTCATGCTGGGTATGTTGCCTTGTGCTTTTGACATTATTGCTATCTTAGTACTTCCCTAGGGGGATCTGAATTTCTTGACTTTGTCTTGCAGTGAAGACATAACTTGAATGTACTGGCACTGTTTAGATGTGAAATATCTCTCAAAGTCCCATATGTGAAGGGCCTAATCCTTAGCTTGGCGGTTGCAAGGATGTGGAGTTTCAGTTCCTTGGATTTGTGCCCTCAATCTCTTCCTGTTTCCCACATCTGAGACAGGAGGTAAGTGGCCTTCTTCCATCCCAGGTGATTTGCCATGATTTACTCCTGGCTACATAGCCCCAAAGCAGCCATGGACCAAAATCTCCAAAACTACAGGTCAAAAGAAATGTGTCCTCTTTCAAAGTTCATTATCTCACACATTTTGTAGTGAAAGTTTGGCTAACATATATCTTTCACTTAATCAGGAAGTGTCTATATTCATAAACTAAGAATCAAGAAGACATCTGAGACAACCACTTTCAGGTGTTTTTTTGTTTGTTTCAAAACTTAGTTAAGCTCATCAAAGAGAAGTGATATTCTCTTCTTAAGTAAGCAGGGTCTGCGTTGTGCAAACAAAGGAACCCTGCCTTTTATTCTCAATTCATTCCTTTACTTTTTATGTAATAAAACAAGAGGATTATTGAGATGAAATGTGGTCCTAATTTGAAGAGTGCATAGTCTCCTGGGAGAGACAAGCACACCCGCTGAATTTCCTCTGCTCAGTGCTCCTTCCTGCCACAGAGGCATCCAGGCTGCCCTCTGGGAGCATGGAGAGAACAAGCTACACCAGCTCCCTGAGCATCTTCTCAGCAAATATGCAAACTTCTCTCAAAAATGTGTTGCAGTGGCAATGGAGGACAAGTTGATGTCATTATCTTCCTTTTAGATGCAGGAAAAAAAATCCTGAGATACAGAAAAAAGTGGAAGTAAACTTTCTATAGCCATCATGCAGAGCTGAGATTAGAACCATTTCTGAAGATACAGTGACTCAGTCCAACAAAATAGATGTGCTGTTCTAGCATCACTTGGCAAAAAGCCCTCCTTGCCGTGAGTAGAAGAGATGTTACATTTTGTTTCATATTCAAAATTCTTTATATAATCTTGTTAGAATTCACTAAAATCAAGTTTCTCATCTCATTTCAGATCCTTAAGGGACAACTGGGAGTAAATTTTGGCCAAAATACTACTGGTTTTTCTTTGGGTTTGCAAAGTGAGCTCTACTTCTTGATCTTGCTATTCAAGTTAAGGGGTACATCATTTATCACTGCCCTATCATGCAAAATCAAAGGGGCAAAATCAACTGTGAGATCTTTCTTTTCAATTACTCCTATTTAATCAGCATTTAAGGTTTACCTATTTGTCTTTTGAGTGTCACACCTGCATATTTATTCTAACCCCTTCTTCCTGTTCATAGTAAGGCATTCTGGTTCTTCCAGTGGTGCACACCTCTTTAAACCGTCCTATTTAACAACACTCTAATTTTTCTCCCAACATTTCTCCTATGAACAGTCAACTATTCACTCAGACCCTAAGGCCCTAGGAATCTCTTCTTTGTATGATTTGACATCTTAACTTGGTCCCTATTGTGTTTCCTCTAGTTTCGCCACTATTTCTTTCTTGATCCCTGACTCTGAAGAGTCATTTTTTTCTCTCCCCGCTTTCCTCACATGGAGTTCCCACATTTTCATGCTTGTTTGCATCTTTCACTTTCCCTAGATTGTCCTGTGTTACCCTCCACTTTCAATCTGTCTGTCTGTCTGTCTGTCTGTCTGTCTGTCTGTCTGTCTGTCTGTCTATCTGTCTAAAGTCTTGATCCCACTTCAGTCTCTTGGAATTTTTCTTGACCACTCCAGTGAAACAAGTTTTCCTTCTACTCTGAACATTAAAACACACTCTCCAAGGAACAGAACATTCCCTGCCATGGACCTTGCCATATCTTTGTGTCAAATTATTCCACATATTTTAAGGGCCTAATGCATGCCAGTGTATGTGAGAAATCATTTACTTCACATCAACTTGATAGTCTTGCAATACCCTCACAAGTCACTCTCTCATTTTCTGATGAGAAAGCCAAGGCCCAAAATGATGTGTACACCACTGGAAGAATCAGAGTGTCTTACTATGGATAGGAAGAAGGGGTGAGAATGAATATGCATGTGTGACACTCAAAAGACAAATAGGTAAACCTTAAATGCTAATTAAATAGGAGTAATTGAAAAGAAAGATCTCACAGTTGATTTTCCCCTTTGATTTTGCATCATAGGGCAGTGATAAATGATGTACCCTTTAACTTGAATAGCAAAATGGTGACTTGAAGGACTAGAACACACACTGCTAGTGATCTTTCTGTCCGGACTACAACCTTTCTGTCAGACAGCAGGCTTATGTCATGGTCTCTACTGTGATCTTGTACTACACATGCCTTGATATGAAGTACTATGCCTTGTACCTCTTTAGAAGCCAGAAGGGTTTGACACAGTACAAATCTTTAATTGATAGGTGTCTGTCTTGTTTTATATGTTCTCTGTAACTTATGTGCTTAAAAGAAAGATTGACATTGGATTTTAAGCCTAGTAAAAACTCTAAATGTCTAATTTTATTTAGTTTCTGCAGGTGAGATACACATTATCATTCATGAAGAGACTTACAAGGAGGCCGATTTATCCATGCCAAGAAAGATTTTAGAAACCACATTTGAAACCACATTTATCAGTGAGCAGAGTGGCCTCACTAGAGCCTGCTAACCCAGCTCTTTACCAATTACAGTGAGGTTAGGGTGCTGGCACAATTCTTTCAGTTTAAGCTATGACAAAGAAGATGCAAAAGCATGATTGTGAGCTCCGTGAATTTTCTTTGCAGGATTTAGTCCTCCACAAAAAGTTTCCATAGTTTTTCTTCAGGATGATGAGGTGCTTCCTCACGGCCCTGCTGAGAAGGAGTGACCTGCCATGCAATGGCTGTGCCAGAAGGAATGAGGGGGAATCTGGGCTGAGACAAGTTTCCCCTGGATGTGGAAAAGCCTTCATTATAACTGAAATAGGAGTGCTGAGTGTCTGAGATTACTCAAAACACTAAAGAGAGATAGTGATGATTTACTTAGTGCACAAAGTTCATGTCTGAGCAAACAGTGACTAAGAGAATTTTTTTGTAAACCTCAGAGGTTCTGTAAGATTCTGGTTACTATGAATGAAAGTCTAAGTGATGAAAGATGATAACTGGAGCCAGGTTAAAGAATAATGTTTGCAGCTCAGCTGTGTGGGTTCAAGAAGATGTACCCCACTAGAGTTAGCTAATATTATTCTAGCTTTGAAAAGAGAGTTGTTTTTGTGACTAGGATAACCTAGCAAGAATAAAAAGTCTGATCTGATGAAAAGCCTCTGGTAAAATTAGAACCTGCTTCTGTGCTTATTCAAAGGAAATGGTAAGTAATGAAAATCAAGAGTGGCAGAGAAATCTTGCAAAAACCCTGACAAGATAGCAATCTAGAATTCAATAGAGTTGATTGGTCTTTCTCTATGCTTTCATCAGTCTTTTTTTCTCCTTCTTTTCCATTTCTTTTTCTTTCTGCCCCTCTAAAATAGAGGCATATGCTTTCTTTCTTACCAAATTTATCATGTTCATAAGGTAAACATCTTAGGGGAGTGCATTTAAGCTTTTAAAGAAGAGTCTCTTGTTTTGAACAATGGAGAAATTATACACATTGGCAATTCATCAACAAACAGTTACCTAAAGCAAACTTGAGGTGTGGCGTAAGGTGCTGTGAAGAGAGAGAGAGGCTGATTGTGCATCAGCTTCAAGAACTTAGCTTGACAGATGGCATTTTCCTGGGATATTGTGATTTGGAAACCATTTATTATGTTATAAAATAAGAATAGAACTTGGAATGGGGATCAGAGACACTAGCAAGTTTAGCATAGAAGGTGAGAAAGGGCTAAATTGAGAATGCACGAAGGACACAGACACATATAAGGTCAAATGAGGAGTTACCCAGTTTGAACTATCACAGCAGTCATTAATCCATTAAATCTAAGGGGTGCCATATTCTGGGCTCTGTAGATCATGGCAAACTTAGGCAACCGAATCAGACTCTAAAATTAAAGCTGAGGACCCAAAACTAAGAGTCAAGAGGAATGGAGCTGAGGAAGTCTTAATCCTAGGGCCCTCAGAAAAATAGCTTATGTTGCCATTGAACCAGTGACACCATGTTACTGTCTTGCTTTTCCTGGTAACTAATATTTGGTCCTCACAGGCCAGAGATTCAGTGTGATTTCAGAAGTGTCTTAGGTCCCTGAAGATCTTTCCTCTTTTTGCCCAGCCTAGCACACAGGGCAAAAATAGTGCCATAAAAAAAAAATAAAGTAAAGGTAAATAAAACTTCCACACAATCCCAGTGCGAGGGGAGGTGATGAAGAAGAGCTAGGATGGAGCCAACCTTGAGTGAAATTTGAAGAGAAGTCTTCATCCTGCAGTGAGTAGGTAGGTGGCCTTGTGGAAGTCATAGCCTCTTGGAATCTGTTTCTATGCTTGCAGAATAGACATTAAAATCCTCCAGCCACATTTATGGTGTGTTTCTCTAATCCATTTTATGCTTTTCTTGTACTCTGCTCTATAATGTGGAGGGCTGATTCTGTAGACTGCCTGCCTCTGCTTTCTGGGCAGTAGGAGAATGGGCACAGGAAGGAGAAGGGTCTCAGTCATTCTCACTGCCTTTGGTGCTATTTCTAGACTTGACTGTGGTTCCTCCTGGGTTCCATTTCCTGCAGAAATTTGGGGAATTCTAATTTGTTCCTTTTCTTTTTCTTTCTTTCTTTCTTTCTTTCTTTCTTTCTTTCTTTCTTTCTTTCTTTTTCTCTTTCTCTCTTTCTTTCTTTCTTTTTGTTTTTGTCATTTTATGTATTTGGTATATGGTCTCACTACACAGCTCAGACTCATAGTGATTCTCCTGTTTTGGGGATTACAGGCATGTGCCACCATACTTGGACTTGGTCACTGGCTTAGTGCACCCCAGCGATGCAAGCCAGCATGGGATGTGGGACCAGAGATTGAACCATGGTCCCTGCACTTGCCAAAGCAGGTGCTTAATCTGCAAAGCTATCTCACAAGCCCTTAATTTGTTCTTTTTCTAGCCAGTCTGAAAGAGCCTCACCACTTTCTGTTTGGTCCTTCATTTTTGCATTGGCTATGCGGACAATTTGCTATTTTAAGTTTCTGTTACCTGTTCTCTGTCTCAAATCCTCCCTGTTGCAAATATTTAGAGGGTTTCTTTTTTCCTGTTTAGATCCTGACACCTTCTTTCCAAAGCTATAAAATAATAATTACAGGCCAGAAACACTTAGTAAAATGCTGGGTAAATAATAAAGTGTTTACACATTTGTCAAAGCTGTATGGATGTGGTAGAGTTCGTAGCCTCTGTCAACTTCTCTGGGCCCTATTTTAGGTTCCCCCATTCTTCACTGGACTCATCCTCCACATGGCATTTGTTTGGTAGCAATATAGGTATGCTTTGCATGTGAGTTAGATAACACTGTTAAAATAATGTTTTATCACTCTCATAGACACAAATAGGCCTCAAATAGATGTCAGGACATGAGTAAATGCTTGTGAAAAAACTCCTGGATCTTCTCATTCTCCCCTTCAGCCATTTGAGGCACCTCCTTTCACTAGTGCTCTGAGGCTGGGAGTCCCCCCCCCCCCCGCCCCCCCCATGATGCTTTCTGTCACAGACTGAGGGGCTCATGCCAGTGCCCAGAGCAGCTGTACCGGAACCTGTGAGAGTACTGCAGGCAAGGCTGCCTTTGTCGCTGTGGAAATGTCTGTGTGTCTCCTCCGCAAAATGAGAGTGGTACACTTCCAGGGTTACTTTGCACGTGTCTGTGCTCCCCTCTGCCTTGAAGCAGCATTAATATTTTTTATTGCACACTTCATTGTCAAAATTAAGCAGTGTGGAATAGGCCTCTTAACTATCATTAATCCTGGAGATAAATGATAAATACCCCCTTCTTGAGAATGGTTACTCAGACCTTCTTCTGTGCCATCCTTAGCAGAGATTTAACCTCTTCGAACCATGGAGTGTTCATTGCTAAAATTTACACATCAGTGTCTTCCTAAAATGATTCTCTTTGTTACATTATCAACTATGCATATACTGTTTAAAAATCAAAGGATCTTTGAAATAAGCCACATCCCCCAGCCCTATCCAAAGACTCATGGACTTCTAGATGTGTAAGACTAAGTCTCAAGACTTTGCAAGACAGTTGAAGCCCAGGGGCTTCCAGTGGCTCCTAAAATCTCCCCTGCCTGGCTTCTTATGTCAACTGAAAACCCAAAGATACACACCATTTCAGATTCTGTGAAAGTTATACAACCAGAATAAAACATGGCTCTTCTCCCAAAGTTATGGTTTAATTCAAGAAAGGAAAAACACAAACTAGTCTCTCTTCTGTCCTAATTAGCTGCCTTAAAGAAGGTCTCATGCCTCATCATGTTTGACTAGTTTTGTTTTGTTTTTCTCTTTTTTAAATAGGGACAAGGCCTAAAGGTCACTAGTAGCAGCTATTAATTCATACCATAGCTCAATTGATGGAGGAATGTCTAAATGTGACAGTAAGAACAATAAGATAAGTTGGGAATACTCTAGCCAGCCTATTTGAAAGCGGATTCCTTGGCACTAAGTTTTCTTGACTGACTCACATAGAATGAGGCTTCTTTTCTTCCATAGTAATTCACCTTTAGGGGTCTTTCACTTTTTCCCCTTGTTGTTTCCTACATCTAACCCAAACCTCTAAAACTTTGTTGAAAACTTTCAATTTTTTGAGGTTATTTTTATTTCATCAGTACACAGAATTTTATGAACCCAGTAGTAGTGCTCATTTCTAGTTTCCAATTCTTCCTTTCTCTAAATAAGAAGACAAGGACCACCTGTGCCTTGGTCAGTCCTCAGGACATGGCTCCTCCCACTGGTCTTCCTTCAAAGGAAAAGATTTCAAAGTTCATACTGAACTGCAGTGAGAGGTGGTGGGCTGGCTGCATAGATTGTGGAGCTTTTGCATGCTGTGTTCTCTGATATGGAGAAGCCAAGCCTACAGCAGTAGAAAGTTGGTGTGTTCTTGGCATCATCAGGAAGCATTAATGAGGGGGAGAAAGGGCTAGAGCAGAGGTGGGGGAGCTAGATGATTTTTTTACTCAGATATGTGGTATTTTATTTGATGACACAGTGATATAAACTTTTAATGCCTGTCTCTCCCCATTCCAGCTTTTAATGTTTCCCTTGTTTTGTTCTATTTCTTTCTTTGCAGGTTGCTTCCATTGATAACATCAGCAATAACCATGGTGACATTGTTGCTTAGGCAGTTCTGAAGAGTCAGAAGTGGGTTATAATTGAAGAGTCCATTACTGAGATCAGTTGGTTTCCTGATTACAGTAGCAAGGTGAAATATTTATCCTCACCAAAAAGCTCTAGCACAACCATGTTCCAAGGCACCCACTTTTCACTCTTTTTTCATTCGAACCCCAATGAGCTTGTCAGCAAAATTAAAGGTATGTCATTCACATCGTGCCTGCATTGCAAAGGACTATAAACCTGCCAACCTCTTTGATGAAATAAAAGGGTTTTATTTATGATTCATGTAGGAATATGAGGTTATTTTTATTCCATCAGTACACTAATAATCAGAGGAGGGCCTGAGAAATGAGGAGCCCACTGACAGGGAAGGCTGTGATAAAGGGGAACCCTCTAGGGTGTTTGCCCCTTTTTGTAATCTTTCTTTCTAGTGCAAGGTTACATGCATGGCAGAGTGTGAGCCAGCTATGAGGCTTGGCTGCAGGAACAAAGACAGCTGCAATCCAGCAGGACTTGGGATGCCATCAGATGAAGGGGGAGGGGGAAGCAGTCCCTTCTATGGGAAAAAAGTTTTTGCTCTGGCCTCAGGTTAGCAATTTGGAGCCTCCCCAGCCTCCTGTGATGTCTCCAGTTCAAAAGACAGCAGATCCTCTGCTCTGCACTCCTACTGGGCATTCTAGCCAAAGATGATGATGATGATGATGATGATGATAATAATAATAATAATAATAATAATAATAAAACATAAGGAAAAGTAAAAGAAAGACAATTGGCCAGGTTCCTTCTGCGGTTGTTAACCATTTTTTCCCTCCACCCAGTGTCCTTGGTTAAGGTGATCTGACTTAAAGGCAAACAAATGTGGCTGGGTACATTTCAAAGCACACCCTTGCCTTGTTATTTCAAATACTCCCACTAGTCAGGGCCCCTTTCATCTTTGTTCCTGCTCTAGGAAGTACTTGGAAGTTATTTTAATTCAAGTTGGGGGTAAATTTTCATTCCTACCCATTACTCGCATTGAGATGACCTCAAGCAAATCTGAATGAAAAGTTATCACAGTATGAACTGGGCAGCACTAGGGCCTGTGATTTGTTCAACGTGACATTTTGGCAGAGAAACACAAAGCTACACAATCTACTGAGAATGAAGGGCAAGGATTCACTGGAGGAAGGAAAATAATACTAATCCTTTACTCAGTAAGCAGTGAGTAAAATGAAGTATTTTTTTTTAAGTTAAGTAAGTGAAAAGTGCATTTAAAAATGGCATTATAAATAAATTTGGAAGGAGCAGAGTGGTTATCTATTGGAGAGGTCCTGCTGAAGGATTTGTATTTATGACAGTGCCCAGGAATGGTAGTGGCCTGCAGTATTCATGTGAGTGCATCTGCGGATCTACCTAGAGAAGGCACAGAGGCAAGGGAATGGGCTTGATGCATAGAAGTTCCCGCTGATCCTTCTGAGTCTAGTGTTCAGGAACTCAGCCATGGCCATCCTCACTCTGTAAAGAGTTGACTGAGTGACTGAAACACCACTGAATGAAACATTCTTCCAGTGACACCAGAACATCTTTCCAAGGTAGCCTGGTCCCTGGAGGTAGCCTCCATAGAAAGAAGAGCCTTGGCTGCTCTGGGGCTTGACTCCCATTCTGTCTGAAAGTGTGTAGCGGAGGCTGTACCCAGCATCCCTCTGCTTGAACACCTGGGCCAAATGGCTAAATTTCCCCTACTGTTGTGGACTACTGCAAACAACAGAAAAAAGTCTGGCTTAGGAACTATCTAGTCAAAATCACTCATACTCTTCAGAAAGCACCTTCTCCATTTTTTTTTTTTTTTTTTCTGTTTTCAAAGCATAATCTATTGAATATGAGAGATAAAACAGCCTAGAGAGGCCCTTTGTGGGAAGCCTGCCGGTCTTGTATTCTAGTCTCTTGCACAGCTAAACTCTGATTTAGTGCTAGCAAGTAGCTTCATATCTGCCATATTGTCATTCACACCTAGAATGAGATTCTCCTAGTCTGTTGCTTGACTGCTTCAGCAGCACATATGGGGTTATGTGTGAATGCTTGGGAAAGGATAAAGCTTGACCCTAAGTCCAACTATTTCAAGTGTGAAGTTCTACATTTTTCCATTTTTTAGGCCTGTGCTTCAAATGATATCTGAGAGCTGGGCTCTAGATATGGTTTTTCATGTTAGATAGGAACTATACTCTCTTACTACTTCATGAAGGAGAGAGGGAATGATGGAATCCACAGAGCCAATAGCGATGAATGTTTGGCAGCCACATTGGAGAAATAAACGGCCAAAGAGCTGCCATCAGAACAAAGTGAGAGAAGTCCTTTACCCCATATCGTTTTTGAAGGCACTTGTCTCTAGGATCCAGAGATTCCATGGCTTTATATAGCTTTAGTGAAACTGCTTCCAAATGAGGAGCGCTTCATCCAGTTAGCAGATAAAATGAACAATAAGATAAAAAGAAACTACTTGAGAAATTATAGCTTCTCTGTAGTTCTAAATGCTGATGTTAAATGTTTCATCATCACTAAGAAGAGCCAGAGAGGTAAGAGGACGTGACCCTGAATTTGTATTCCCACAGTGATGAAGCAGCCTCTGTGGCTACTCCAGCACCGGGAGATAGGGCAGGGATCTGCGGCACCAGCTCCTGATTTCTGCTTTCTGGAGCACTGAGGTTCATTATACTCCTGTTATCAGCGGCGAGGTTTACGGCTGAAGCCATGAGAGAGATCCGTGTGAAACATGAGCCGGGAAAGAGGCACTGCGTCTTACCATTAATAAGCCCTCTTCTGGGATCCGGCATTAGTGAGATTCAGCGGATCACGGAGCACAGGGGTACCATTTTTACATGATTACTCTAAATTCTTAAACCAGAGGCTTAAGAGAGAGGCTTCTCACAAAAGCAGCTGTGGGAATTGTTGAATGATTGGTACAACACTTGCAGTGGGTTAAACCACTTGAGGTAGCACCCCTTGGGCTCACAAGCAGGTATTAAGCTATCTGCTTTCCCAGAGAAGAAGAAAAGAAGGAAAACAAGGGACATCATGAGGCGGAGGGAACGATTTTCTCTTTCAGCCATGGGCTCTACTCATTAGCAGTGTCTATAGCCCTGCTCTTCCTCTCTCCTGGGAGATCTGCTTGGCTTCCCCTCACCCGGTGATTTGGATTACCTGCCCTTTGGACACTAAGTCCACTTGTTTGTAAAGAGGACTGCACTTGTTCCCATGGGCTCTCTTCTGCTGGAGTAGAACTCTAGCTAGCTTGATTGGTTCAGAGAACCAGCAGCTGCTTTCTACCAAATTTGCTTCCATCTTGTGAAGTAATATTTGTTTGCAATAAAGAAAATACTGAGGCTCTTTCCTGTCCTTCATTGACCTGAAATTTCAGAGACTCTTGTTAATCATTTCAGGGTCCCTTGGAAGATAATGTGGCTAAATACGCCAGGGTGACCCAACACTAGCCTTGCATGTTCGTGTAGCAAGTACAGTTGGGTTCCTTAGCTGGGAACAGGGACTACTTGACTCCATCCAGAACTGTCTGACAGCTGAGGGAAATTTTCTCTGGGGAAAAGGTGGTGCATCCTTCTAGGTCTCTGAATGTGGTAAGATTCAGAGGATGAGCCAAGGTCTCAGCATGCCTTTAGTTTTTTATCTCTAAGTTGCATTGTACATTTTTTCCCCTGAGGAACCAGGGCTTGAACCCAGGTCCTTGTGCTTCCAAGACAAGCACTTATTCCACTGAGCTATCTCCCCAACCCCTTTCATATGATTCCAGTTAAATAAGGGGAATTTTTAAAGACTGCATCTTGTCCTTAATCATACTGGATTCTTGTTTTTCTCTGATTGTGTCCAGGTCTTCTCTTTACATTAAGAGAATCCTCATTAAATTAAGAGATTCTAGTCTACTTGGGTAGCCAGCCTCATAACATAGCCCTGAGCAACTTCAAAACAGACTGGCTGATTATAGCAGCAGTACAATCCTGCATTTTCCAGGCCTCTGACATTTATCTAAAAATTGTTTTTGAGACATTTAAATCTTTATGAGACCTAGATATTTATATTGTCATGATCTGAACTTTACCCCCAAAAGACATGCACAGGTTGATGTAATAACTGCTGATGGGACTGCAGGTAGTGACAGTACCATTGAGGAGCTGAGAAAGGTTTAAGTGAAGTCTTTCAGTTTCTAAGGGTCAGGCCTCATCCCATAGGTCAGTTGTCCTCACACAAAGAGGAAGGGACATCAAATATCTCTGGTGAGTGGGTGCTTGCACCCACACACAGGAAAATGGGAAGGGGCTAGTATCATTTACTATTAAGTAGATGATATCTTAATAGTAAGTAATTTTGAGTTTCTCATATTATCTTTCCTTCTACTTTCTGGCTTATATGACAAACAATGACTTTGGGAGCCTATAGGTCTGCATAGCAGCTCATCAGAGAACACCCACCTCAAGGAGTATTTTATCCCTCATAGACCATGTGTACATATGTATGTATCTCTGTTCAAAGCTTTCTTCTCATAAAAGACAGAGGAATAATAACTGTTAAAACAATAGACTAACTGCAGAAACA
>PVKN010032611.1:0-12218 GCA_004027915.1 Capromys pilorides
AGACTTGGGTCAAGGTTTAGTTTTCGACATGTAGAGAGCCAGTTTTGCCAGCACCATTTATTAAAGAGGCTATCTTTCTTCCAATAAACTCATTTGGCCCGTTTGTCGAAGATAAGTTGGCTAAGTGTGTTTGTATTTGCTTCTGCATCTTCTAGTCTATTCCATTGATCCTCAGGTCTATTTTTTTGCCAATACCATGCTGATCATCATCTCATTTAATTCATCTACTTAGCCCCTAACAAGACCAAGTGTTAGACGAAGCATGTCACATGACAATAGAGGATCATAAATGCAGCCAAGCAGTAGCTCCAACTTTCAGTTGCAGGGTCAGGCGGTGCTGTCTTCATGACCTTTAAATTTTGGCGTGAAGGTCAGGAGCAGTTTGCATTCACCTGGGCCATATAGGATGACACACCCTCTTGGCCTCTTCTCTATCTTTTGTAGTCCAAAACAGCCTCTATATTTGCCTACACATTCATCATGCCACTAGTTTAATCCTTCATTGATGAAGCCATGTTAACTGAAATTAGCATGCTCAAGGTATCAGGTCTTGTAGACGCCCTGATGAGATACATGCTGTCTAGAGAATGGGAGATAAACTCTATGACCTGGGACTGAGACAGCAGGGAGCCAGGGGCCTGGGCTCGAGCAGGGCCTCCCCTCCAAAATAAAGGATATGTTACTCCAGCTGGTGTCTCCTACCACTATGGAAGAAGCATAGCCCTTAAGAGTCCTCTGGATTCTGAAGACAGCACAAGCCATACCTGGGAATATGGTGTAAACACTGGCCACACAAATCAGAAAGCTCTTGACATCTGATGGCTCTGTTATGGTTTGTGTTTAGGTGTCCCCCCAAAGCCTCAGGTAGTCAAGGGGTAGCTTCTGGAATTTGTAATTGATTATTGTGGGTGTGGGTGTTGCACCCCCCCTGGGGCAGGTGATTTGCATTTCAGTGTAGTAAAGGAAGAGAAGTGAGCTGCTTGAGCTGCTGCTAGCTCTCCCTTGGCTCTTGCTCTTGCCCGCCCACCAACAGGAAAGATTGCCCTCTGCCATGTGTCACTCTGCCTTGAAACCAGCTGAATATGGACTGAAACCTCCAGTAACTGTGAGCTAAATAAACCTTTCCTTCCCTCATTTTGAGTGTCAGGTATTTGTCCCAGCAACAAGAGAAGAGTAACTAAGGCAGGCTCCAAGAAGAAGAGAGGGCTCCATAGAGCATCCGGGTCCTGAATCACACTGACGCTTTAATCATATGATGCAGCAGAAAGCAGCATGCTAGACACAAGGCCATCTAGGTACTTTGAGCGTCCCCGTGCAAAATCAAAGCAGGACATTTGTTCACAAAGTAAGGAAAAGAATACTCACGAGCTAAAGGTACTTAAATAAAATGTTGTCTTTTAGAAATATTTTATTATAACATGTAACTAGTATGGCAGTGATCATAAATAATAGGATAAACCTACAAATTATAAAAATAGATTTCAATAATAATGTAATATAGTATTTTATAAAATTCAATATACAGTGTATACTTTCATTAATATAATAAATCATAAATTTAATGTGAGGGGCCAGGGAGATAGCTCCGTGGCACAAGTGCCTGCCTGGCAAATGCAAGGTGGTGAGTTCTAACCCCGGTCCCGCAAAAAATAAATAAATAAATAAATGTGATACTGTGATAGATTGTGACATTGTTCTGGTTCCCTACTCCACAAATTCATTTATAGCTCATTCAAATTTATACTTTTAGAAACTTTATTATCAATCAATATATTTAAAAGTGAAGGGCTGGCCAAACAGTTGAGTGGATTGAAGCACCTGCAAGCGGGTGCAGGGGCCATGAGTTCTAGCCCTGGGCCTGCTGTACCAGTCTCATCCCCTGGGGCACACTGAGACAGCAATTAAGACTGGGCGTAGTGGTGCGTGCCTGTAATCCCAGCTCTAGGGAGGGTGTAAACAGGTGGATCACTATGAGTCCACCCTAGTAGTGAGACCCTGAACACCCTATAGACCCTTCCCTAAAAATAAAAATTAAAAAATTGAGATCATTCACTCTTAGAAAATGCAAGATTGCAGTATATTTATTAATTTTAAACTTTGAGAATATTCTGCTAATAAATCTGTTACTGGAGCTATTAGACATTTTGTGGTATTGGAATAAAACTTGCAAGTTATTATTTTTTTAAATAAAATCTCTTTCTTTATTTGACTTTGCTTCATAACAGAGAACCTTGAGCTCTGGCCGGACCCCAGGATACCTCTCTACTAAAGGCAAAGAGAAGTAAGAACAACTCTTCACATATTTATATTTATACCGATGATTATAAAAATATCTATATAGATAAAATATGTATACATATTATAGACAAATATAAATATACTTATATATATACATATACACATGCAATTTGGGTTTAAAATTTCATGGTGGGTTCAATAAACCTTAGAAGATAATCAGGACAAGTGTCAGTTTATATTTGAAGATATGACTCTGAGAAATTAGGCAAATAATGTCAATTCCTTAGACATCATGCTTTTCTTTCTTTTTCTCTTTTTTCTTTTTCTTTTTTTTTTTTTTTTTTTTTTTTGAGGGACCAGGGTTTGAACTCATGACCTTGCACTTGCCAGGCAGGCACTTGTGCCACGAAGCTATCTCCCCAGCCCCAGACATCATGCATTTCTCATTTATTTATTTTTTAATAGGGTAACTTTCTTTTTTATTTCTTTTATTTATTTTTTTTCTTTTAATAAGAAGTAACAACGTGACATTTTCAAAAACACATTAGTAGTAAACTCCCAATATGGAAAGCAGTGTGGAGACTCCTTAAAAAACTAGAACTGGAAATCTCATTTAATCCAGCTATCCCCCTAGTGGGAATTTTCCCAGAAGAACTGAAAACATCATATCATAGTGATATTGTTGCACCTATGTTCATAGCAGCACAATTTGTGATAGCCAAATCTTGGAAACAACCAAAATGCCCACCATCTGAAGAATGGTTGAAAAAGATGTGGCATTTTTTTACAATAGAATATTACTCAGTTATAAAGAAGGATAAACTAGAAGACTTCATATATAAATGGATATATCTTGAACATATACTCAAAAGTGAAATAAACCAGACCTACATGTGTAAGTGTCACATAGTCTCCCTAGTGTAAGAACTCAAAAGAAGAAATAAAAATGGAAAGGCATAACACAGCTGAATGGAAACCAAGGACTTAAGCATTAAAAAACAAAGTGACTGCAAACAGAAAAGGTAGGAAACATGACAAGTTATTTTATAATATTCATTGAAGTGCATCTAAGACTGATGACTCATAAAACAAGTTTTCAGAGAAAGCTTGACTTCTACTAAGTCCCTTCTGAGTCCGAATTTTCAGTGAGAACGATTCAGTGGCATTTTGGCATTTTCTCTCACTGAGGTCTGGGCAACCAGACTTCATCACTGGGACCTAATTTGAAAGAATCGCTTCTGCATTCTTTTTCATTACATTAAATGACAAGCAATGGTTAATTCAAAAGCTGCCTTTGAATTGGTTCCTCTGAAACTACAGTGAAAATCTTGTTTCTTTTCCATCCGACTCAGCTCTGCCTTTGCATCAGCTGCTACCGCTGGGAGACATCCCCAGGCGGGGCAGCAGGTGCGGGTATGCGGGGCGCAGGTGCTGGCGGCGATTCCCCACAGGGCGGAAGTGGCCTGGCAGCCTTGGCCTCCCGCCTTCCAGGGGCCTCCCGCCTCCACCCACAGAGATGTCCCGCCACCACAGGAAGCACCCTGCTTCTTTGTCACAGGTCCTCCTTCTGAGAAAATGCAGTCAGCCTGCAACTTCAGTGCTTTCCCTTGAGTACTAATGGGGATTCCTTCCCGCCAACAGTGTGGAAGGGCTCCTCTTTCCCGAATGCTCATCAGCCTTTATTCGTTCTTTCTGGAATGGGATGGGATCTCAATGTTGTTTTAATTTGCATTTCTGTAATGACAATGATGTTGAACATCTTTTTGTGTATATTTATTGACCATTTGTATTTCTTCTTTTGAGAAGTCTCTATTTTGTTGTCCATTCTTTAACTGGATTTTTCATTTAGGGGGGTGATCTAACTTTTCTAAGTTCTTTATATATATTTTTGATATTAGCCCTTTGTCCAAGTAGTAGGCAGTAAAAATTTTTCTCATTCTGTAGGTTGTCTCCTCATGTTATTGGTGGTTTCCTTTCTGTGCAGAACTTTTTCATTTAATGTGATTCTTTTCTTTCTTTTTTTTTTTTTTTTTTATTATGTATTTGGTACAGGGTCTCACTGTGTAGTTCTAACTCATAGTGATCCTCCTGTTTTAAACTTCTCCAGCCCTGGGATTACAGGACTGCACCAACCTATAATCCTGGTCTCCGTGGCGGCCCAGTATGGTGAGTGGTGCCTGCCATCAAACCCTGGTCCCTGCGCTTGCCTAAGTAGTCACTTGGTCCCAGAGCTAATTCGCCAGCCCTGATTCCATTTTTTGATTCTTCATTTTTTGGTTTTTGTTTGATTTTTTGCAGGTTTTTTGGAGGGGGTGGGAGGAAAAGGAATCAATCTCAGGATTTTATGCTTGCCAGGAATAAAGCTGCTGTGCCACTGAGCCATATCCCCAGCCCACCATTTACTGACTCCTGATGGTGCTTCTTATACAACTGGGGTTCTGACAGAGTCTTTACGTATGCCTATATCTTTAATAGTTTCACCTATTTTGCCTTCTAGTAGATTGGTTTTTATTTTAACATTCATATATTTGGTCCATTTTGATTGTATTTGTAGTGTGGTGAGAGATATGGGTATAGATTGTTTCCCTTCAAGGTATCTTCCCAAAAGAGTGAAACACGTGATAGTGATACGCGAATGTCCATGCTTAGAGCCACACGGCTGTTGCGGTTGGTGTCTGCATCCCCCAAAGCCTCATGCAGTCCCGGGGTGTGGTCTTTTTAGAGGTGGCTGAGTCTACAGTTTGTGATTGGTTCATCTCTTACTGCTGGGATTGGGAGCACGAACGCTATCCCCGCCCTAGGGCTGGAAGCCTGTATGAACTCCAGCAGAGTGAAAGGCTTCGGGCTTGTTGTCCTGCTGTCTTCAGCCACCATGAACAATGGCCCCTCTGTCATGTGCCACTGTGCCTTCCAGTCAGCTGCTTAGGGACTGAAACCTCTAAAAAATGTGAGCTAAATAAACATTTCTTCCTTTCACTTTGGGTGTCCAGTATTTTGTCTCAACAATCAGAGAAACATCAGAGAAACGTAACTAAGACAACTCAGAATAGCTCAATTTTGGAAGCAGCTTATCTGTCCTTTCACCGTGGACAAAGAAAACCTGGCATTTATACACAACAGCGTTCTGCTCTGCTAAGAAGTAAGATCAGTTTGAGTCATCGGTAGGAAAATGGATGCACCCCGAAAGCACAAGATTAAGGGAAGTAACACAGACACACAAGCTTAAAGGTCAAATGATTTCTCTTTTGTGAGAAAAACAAAGTTTAAATAATTTAGAGCAAAAGAAAGGATGGGTGATAATAATCAAGGAGATCTCTTGCAACTGGAAAAATCTGAAAGATAGAATGACAGGAGAGAAAAGGTAGGTGGCCTGGGAAGAACTGGATGTGTGTGACAGGGGCCAGCTCCCCGCAAGCCTTGTGATCACTGCATACTGCAAACACGGACAATGAGAGCTGCAACAATGCAGCTGACAGCTTTGTAAAGTAAGCGGGGTCCTGGAGGCTAAGATCCCCTCTGGGGGAAGAGGATGAGCTCAACATAAACTTGGGGAGAAAGACCACCTCCTTTCCTTCTGAACACTGAGAAATGGCTTGGGGGTTTGTCCCAGCTGTGAGAGCAGAGCTGAGCGTATGACCAGAGAATTAGAGGTGTGGAGGAAGGGACGCGACAGAGTCAGAGCACCGTGCAACCTCTGGGCTGGCCTTTCTTCTCCAGGAAAGACAACTGGGACAGCGGCTGCTGAATGCCTCTGACTTTCAGACCACGCCAGCAAACATTTTCTTTGGAAGATCAGATCACAGACAGGCTCAGCTTTGCTGGCCATGCAAGGTCTGTGGCAGCTGCTGGGCGCTGCCCTCAGAGCCAGAAAGCAGACATAGATGCTGCACTTAAGAACGAGTATAGGGCCAGCAAGATTAAGTGCCTGCTTAGGCAAGCTCAGGGGCCAGAGTTCAATCCTCAGCAGCACATGCTTCGCCGGCCCCATCCCTGGGCATGCTGAGCTGGCCATGGAGACTCAGCGTGGTGGCGCACACCTGTAATCCCAGCACTTGGGGGGCTTAAAACAGGAGGATCACTATGAGTCTGAGCTGCATGGTGAGACCTTGTACCAAATACATTTTTAAAAATGAGTGTGACTCAGCTATACAGAATGATAGATTAGAAGACTTCATATATAAATGGATGTATCTTTAACATATACTCATTAGTGAAATAAACCAGGCCTACATATGTCAATATCATATAGTCTCCCTAATATAAGGACTCAAGAAAATAAATAAATGAATAAATTTTGGGTGGTACCAGGAATCACTCTCAGGACCTTGCATCTTCTGCATCCCCAACCCCTATAAATTTTATTATTATTATTTTTTTAGAAGAGTAACTTAAATACAAAATGTATTTGGAAGAGTTAAAAAGAAAAATTAAGGTTCATTGTAAGTGTTAGTGTTTAATTGTGTGACTGATCTTACATATCTACATCAATCTAAACAGATTTGATGATGAAAATATGTAATACAACCATTGTTAAATTTTTCTTGTTTTGAAAATCCTGTACTATAGGTACTCTTGCTTGTTACTGTCTTCCTATCTTTGTTACTGCTATTTTTACTCTTTAAAATATAAATAAATAAATAAATAAATAAATAAATAAATAAATAAATAAAAAAAAAAAAATGAGTGAGACTGTTACCAGTAAAATTGCATTCCGAGACACTGAGATTTGAGTTTTGGGACTGGAGAGATAGTTCCGTGGCACAAGTGCCTGCCTGACAAGTGCGAGGTTGTGAGTTTGAATCCCAGTTCTGCAAAAAAAAAGAGTTTTATGTAGTTTTCATGGGCCATGAAACAGTGTTTTTTTGTGTGTATTTTTTTTCCCAACTACTTAAAAGTGTAAGACAGACACATAATCAAAAAAACACTAATGGACCAAGATCTACTCCTACTCTGGACCATTGACACAAGCTGTCCATAATGTTATTAATTATGGCTTCCTGATACACACACACACACACACACACAGGCATGCACGCACACGCATGCATGCACGCACACACCCCATATTGCAAGTCCCTTTGAGATTTGAGAGATCCCCACCCCCTCACTCTGATTGTTCATTGGCTATCTAGGATGTGCTCAGAATGTGTCAGACTCTCCTCCCACGGGTCACCCTCAGCCCTCCTCTGTCCGCCTTCCCTCTGCCTTGAGAAAGAGCTCCTAACATGATTTCTATGAGCAAAATACCTTGGGCTGCATTTTATGCCCGAACAAGGTTATCATGCCAGCAGTATGATGTCCTCCCTGGGCTGTGTAGCTCAGCACCAGATGAGGACAGGCCCACATGAAAGCCTGACAGCCTGGCTCCTAAATAACTGCACTGGTGATTTTCTGCTGTTATAACAAAATACATGGGAAAGCTAACTTACAAAGGAAAGGGTTTACTTTGGCCCTCCATTTCAAAGGGTTCAACCATAATTAATTGTTTGTACTTGTTGTACAAACAATTAATTTGTAATTGTTGTACTTGTTGCCGGCGGGCGTGCTTGAGAGAGGAAGCTACACATCTCACCTCTGGAAGGAAAAGAGACTCAGGAGGGGGCTGGAGCCACTGTCACCCCCAAAGCTCATGCCCTAGTGACTGAAGAGCTCCCACAATTCCATAGCTTCCTAACCGTAGCACCCCAGGACCACACATTTAACACATGGTTTGGGGAAGGAGGATTTGAGATCTAAACTGCAGCAGTAATGAAAATTGATTTCCAATCTGTGGTTGATCTGCCTTCAGCAGCCTTGTTGGGGCCTCTCCTTGGGGGGAGGGGTGAACAACAGAACCAAATTCAAACAGTCTGGCATCCTGGGGATCACACCGTCCTGGAACAACACTGCTGCCCCTGAGTCTTCTGATGAAGACAGTCTGTAAATATTGCCTAAGCAAAATAAATTTGTTCAGTATGGTGCAAATACTTGAGACAAATTCCATAGCTGAGAAAGTAAACCTTTGCGCACATTAGTCTCCCTGCCTGGAACTGCCGCTGACCTCCCCACTGCCCCCCGCCCCACCTCCACCTGGCTATGAAACCTCCACCCTTCTAGTCTCAAGCTGAAAACCACTTGCTCTAGAGTTCTTCCTTCCCCAGTGAGCCTACGTGCAAAAGGAAGGAATTACTGAATGGAGGAGGGGGACAGGAGAGGAAGTGGCCTACCTCTCTATGCAGGTAGGCCGGATGGTTTGGACAATTGCACTGTGCATTTCTGCTGGTCTATGGAAAGAACAGTTAATGCTTAATTTGTTCTGTCTCCTTTTCTCAATTTTTTTTCTTACACGTTTCTTTCTTGTTTTCTTTCTTCTTCCAATTTTGCATGCATATACCTGGTAATATGATCAACTAGTTGGAAGACAACACTATGCATTACAACAAATATTATGAAATGCGTATTATTCTGCTAAGTGAAATTCTGTATCACTTGCAATTTTTCTGTCTTAATACTATTTTGTACTCTATTAAAAATAAAAAAAAATTAAAAATAACATTCTCCCTTCCCCGGTGTATATAATAGGAGGTCCCTCACTCTATAACCCAGCATTCCCTGCTTCAGCTCCATCACATACCTACATACCTAAAACATGGTCATTTGTAGTAGTTTAGATATCAGCCAGTAGAAGTAGGAAGAGTTTCTCCCCTGCCCTTCACCCTCTTTCTCTCCCATCTCCCTGTTTACCTGTCTTAAATTGTATTTGTCAGAGCAGAGATGAAAGAGTAACTACTCTGTTCATAATTCTGTACAGATCACTGCATCACACCAAATTCAAACAAGCTTGAAATTTTCTTCTGAATGCTTCTAAGCGTGTGATAACTACCCCCAAATAGGAAACGTGGACAAGCACTATCTTAGAGTAAGGATGTCATAGTTTCTACAACAAAATCATATACGTACATCTCTTCCAACCCAAAATAAGCACATTACACCTTGGCACAGGGGTAGTACACTCATGTTCATGTTACCTTTACATTTTTCAAAAATGTGGAAGGTATTTCCATGAGACTTTGTATAATTCCAATAGCCATATGCCAGAACCTCCAAGGGCCAACTCACATAGCAGGGAGTGAATATACTTTAGATAATCTGTACATTTTATATCTCTTGGGATACTCCTGTATTCTTAAAATGCCATATATATATATAATATAATTATATATTAATATTAATAATTATAATTGTATAATAATATTATATTATAATAATATTATGATATTATAATATAATATAATAATTATATTATAATATGTAATATAATATAATATAATATACAATATAATATATTATTGTATTATATTAATTGATTATAGATTATAAATTATATAATATATTATATAATGTATATATAATATATATCTTATTGTCATGATATATTCAGTTAGCTCTACCAAGAAAACACAGAAACATAAGTCCTTAAGTAACAAGTGGTTGCATTAGAATTAGCAAAGTCGAAGTTCTGAACCCTGCCTTACGGCTACTCATGTGAATGTCCAGGACCCTTTCTGAGTCTTTAAAGGTGGATTCTAGTCTTGCTCTTCGCTGTGCCCTGGTTACCAGCTCTGTCTTTCATTTTGCCCCTTTCCTTGGTGCCCAAAGTCTCCTGAAAAGAGTGGGGCCAAGTTCTGAGATTCAAAGGCCTGTTCATTAAGTTCCAACAATGGCGCAGTCTTGGATAAAGACTCATTTTCATGAATTCTATTTTTCTGCATTGAGGAATTCTAAAAATACTGAATAAATGGAAGTTCAAGACTTAGGAGGCATTCAGCTTGCTTTAGACTATACACGAGAGAAGGACATGACACTTTTCCAAGCGACTGTCTGGACTCAAGTCATGCCAAATATGCACCCTTTGCAAAATCTCTATTTTCCTTTTCTCACAGGAGGAATCAGGAAAGCTGGTGTTCACTGTATCATATGCCTACTTCCACATCTTACTTTAGAAATATTCACTGTTGAATTTGTTTGCTGTTGCTTCTATAACAAAATAGACAGTGGAAGGAAGTGTCAGCTTCCCTGCATGGTAACAAAGTATCTGAGATAATCATCTTAAAAAGAAGAAAGGTTTATTTGGGATCAGTTTCAGAGGTCTCAGTCCACGGTTGGCTGGCTCTGGGGGCTGTGGTAAAGCAGTAAAGCAGTGCATTGTGACAGAAGCTTGTGGTGGAGGGGATCCTGCTTCTCTGTGGCAATCAGGAAGCAAGGAGAGACAGGAAATGGCTGGAATCAGAGAGACAGGAAATAGCTAGACTACCACCAGATCCCTCCAAAAGCACCCAACTTCCTTCCACCAGGCCTCACCTAGAGGGTCCAGAAGCTCCCAATAGCCTCACAGTAGGGCAACTGAGCCCTCACCACACGAGCCTTCAGGGAACGTGCCAGGTGCCAGCTACAGCAGAGACCATCCGACCTGGAACCACGGTGCTTCAGGTGAGATCTGAAGGAGCAGCCTGCCAGCTGGCCCAGGTGTAACCGCCCCCACCCCTCAGTGTCTCTGAAGCTCATCAGCAGAGGGGCAGCATGGGCTGCCATCAAAGTCCTCTGCCTTCTGATGTAGTTTTTAAAACTCACCCCATATTCACGAACATTTTGGAAGTTTTTGTCTCACACTTTTTCTCATCTTTATTCAACAACTTTGTGAGACTCCTCAGACCCCAGGTGCTCCCTCCTTCAGAGCTGCATGTCCTCCAATCTCTGTGGAGGTCCCTCTGTAACCTGAACACAGGCAACAGACTGATGGGATAGCTTATCAAGGAAGGGCTTAGAGACACCCCTGAACTTTTCCTCCAAGGCTTCAAACACCTTTTCAAGTCAGACTTCTCCTTCTTTTCATTGTGCTTTTAGGTTCAGAGCAAAAGTGAACAGAACACGCAGAGTTCCCGGATGTTCCCACCACTGCCCGTGCACAGCCTCCTCCGGAGTCCCCCAGTGAAGCAGCACCTTTGTTAAAATCAACAACCTATGCTCAGCAGCTACAGTTAGCATCGGAGTTCGCTTTTGGCCTTGTACGTTGCGCAAGTTTGACCCACGCATAGTGGCCTGTATCCACCATGATGGTGTCATACCGAGTGATTTTACTGTCCTAGGAATGTGGGCTTCTGTACCATCCTGCTGTTGCTGATGTCACTGAGGACATGAGCGTAAACGCGCTAGGCCAGCTTGTAAACAAGTCACCTGCTATTAACTCCTAGAGAGGTGGGTCTCTTTTCTGTGAGAGTTTGAAGTCTTCTTGTTTTTCTCAGTAATCTCCCCACAGTGGTTCCCACGGTTCTCTCTTCGTTCACTGTCTCAGAAGGTGTGTAGGAAGCACCCCCGGGTGTCCGTGGGCACCTGAGCGGGATCTTGTAGGTAGTGGAGAAACACAGGGTAGCTTTTCTGGCTGATCCTGCTGCGACTCCCTGCCTCTGCCCAGACCTGGGAGGAGCAGAGGCCATGGGATGTGACCATGGAGGAGGAAGAGTCTGCGTTGTTGTTCTCGCGGGCCACGGAGGGTGCTGACGGCACTGAGGTCACGGGACCCGGGAGGATGAGAGGCGCGGTGTGCCCAGCCCTGCACAGCACCTGCTGCGCGGTAGCTCCGGCCTGAGCGGCACTGGCCGGGGGTGCTTACACAGCGCCTGACGACTCCGGAGGAGAAGCACTCACCCTGATGGTGAACAGCGGGAGCAGACTGCCTCCCGGGAGCCGTTCCACGCACCTCACGCACATTAACTCCCCTCACCGCGAGTGCTGAGAGCCGTGAGCCCCCCTGACAAGCGAGCTGATGCTACTCAGACACAGTGAGGGACTTGCTCAGAGCCGTGCCACCGCCAGGGAGTGCTATAGGCAGGACTCGGGCCAGACTGCTAGGCCCTGAGGCCAGCCCTCAGCCATAGGCAGGCTAGAATTCAGTAATGGCTCCTGCACCCACCACAGGCTCACAAGATCATGGCCAGTTAGGG
>PVKN010032612.1:0-12241 GCA_004027915.1 Capromys pilorides
ATTGCTAGGCACATATGAACTACCAAAGCTGAACCAAGAAGATACAGAAATTTCAAATAATTGAATAGCAGTCATGAAACAAGTAATAAAAATAAGCAACCAAGGAAAGCCCAGATCCCAATGGATTTGCTGCCAAATTCTACCAGAACTTTAGAGAAGATACAAACTCTTTATTGAAATCAAAAGAGAAGCAATACTAGTAAAGTCATTCCTAGAAACAAGCATTACCCTGATTTCAAAACAAGAAAAAGACCCAACTAAAAAGAACTACTGACCAATCTCTTCAATGAACATAAATGCAAAATTCTTAATTAAATACTAGCAGGAAGTCATCAAAAACCTATGGAATACAATGAAATCATCAAAAAGATCATACAAGGACTGAGGAGATAGCTGGGTGGTCTAAGTACCTGCCTGGCAAGCTCAAAGACCCAAATTCAATCCCAGGTACTAAACACCATGCCATGCTGGCCATGGAACCTGGGTGTAGTGGTGCACGCTTATAATCTCAGCACTAGGGAGACTGAGACAGGAGGATCACTATGAGTCTGAGCTGCATCGCAAGACCCTGTGCCAAATAGATAGATAGATAGATAGATAGATAGATAGATAGATAGATAGATAGATGATAGATAGATAGATAGATAGACAGATAGATAGAATTTTTTGTTGTTGTTTTGTTTTTTCAAACAGGGTCTCACTATGCCGTTCAGGTTGGCCTTGAGCTCACTTTTTGTAACCCAGGCTGGTCTCGAACTTGCACCAATCCTCCTGCCTCAGCCTCTCAAGTGCTAGGATTACAGGCATGTGCCACTGTGACCTGACTTAAAATTCTTTTTAAAAAAATCATACATTATGACCAAGTAGGATTCATTCCAGGGATGCCAAAATGACTCAATGTATGCAAATCAATAAATGTAATATACCACATAAACAAAAGTAAAAAAAAGATCACATGATCATTTCAATAGATACAGAAAAAACATTTGACAACATCCAAATCCATTCATAATAAAATCCCTGAAGAAATAGGTATCAAAGGTCTTTCTCTTAATCTAAAAGTCATCTATGACAAGCCAATGACCAACATCATAATAGATAACATCTTTAACAATTGGAGATCTAAATATTAAAGATCTAAATATTAAAACAGGAACAATCTGCTGGAAGACCAAATAGGTAAAGCTCTTGAAGACATAAGTGTGAGCAGGGATGAATAGCATCCTGGTTGCACAAGAAATACTATATAAAGAGTTCGCAAATGAAAATACATCAAATTAAAATGCTTCTGCACAACAACGGAAACCATCACCAAAGTACAGAGACAACCTACTGAATGGTCAAACTATTTTGCCAGCTACTCCTTAGGCAAAGGACTAATATCCACAATGTATAACGAATTCAAAAACATTTAGATACCCCAAATGTTAAAACCCAATCAAAAATGGCCATCAGAAATGAGTAGACACTTCTCAGATGCAGAAGTACAAATAGCCAATAAATAGATGAAAAAATGTTCAACATCACTGGCCATTCAAGAAATACAAATTAAAATAACACTGGATTCCACCTCACTTCAGAAAGAATAGCTATTATCAAGAAATCAACCAATAACAAGTGCTGGCAAGGCTGTGGGGTGGGGGAGAGAAACACTTTTTCATTACTGGTGGGAGTAAAAACTGGTACAACCCCTATGGAAATCAATATGGAGATTCCTCAGAAAACTAAAAATAGAAATTCCGTTTGACCAGCTATCTCTCTTCAAGGTATCTTTCCAAGAGTTAAGGACAGCATATCACAGTAATATGTACATATCCCTGCTTAAAACAGAATGATTCATCGTAGCTAAATCTCAGAAGCAGTCCATACATCCATCAAATGATGAACGGATAAAGAAGATGCATTACGTATATGCAATAGAATGCTGTTCTGCTGTAAAGGAGGACAAATTGGAGCCATTTGGAGGAAAATAAATACACCTTGGGACCATAGTGTTAAATGAAGTAAATCGGATACACAAAGCTAAATATCATGTGGTTGCTCTTTTATGAGAAACCCAATATATAAATAAAGTGCAAAATAAAGGACAATAGGAAAAAAAGAGAAGCCACTTATTGTAATACAGCATAGACAATGTATCTAAGTGTACCTTAGCTTAGTGTAACTGTCCTATGTATTTGATATACTTTATAGCCTGTTACTATCACTGTTACTCTGTATGCAAGATAACTAACTTTATGAGAACTTAAAAGATAAATAAATGAATCTGATGCTAGTAAAGAAAAAAATGGTGGGGTCTATGGGTAGGGGAAAAAAGAATTGAGATATGTGATGTACATGCACTAGTTCCCCACAGTGACTATAGTAATTATGCACCTCCAACATGGATTAATAAAAAGTTTAAAGATAAAGGGAGAGAAGAATGGGAGGACTGGGGCTTGGAAAAAAGGAAGTAGCCAGGCTGGGCCGGGCAGGAGCTGCCGCCACTCCTGCCCTGATGCTCCAGTCTTTGCCCTTCTTTTCCCTTTAATGGCTCGCTCTTCCTTTCCTTGCCTTTCTAAAGCAATTTCCATAGGGACCACAGAAAACAGCAAAGAGTCCACAGGACACTGTGTGGCAGGCAGACACTATGGCGACGCTTTAAGGGTGCTCGCCTTCGTCCACAGCCTGGGACTCGGAATTGCAGCAGGGTGGCTTGGGAGTGCTGTGAAGGATCCTGATTTTGAACAGAGTGGGGAGGACTCCAAATGCTTTCCAAGTGAAGGAAACTTTGAGTCAAAATGAAGCAAGTGATGGATTCTCTGGGTAAATGTAAATGACTCAAACCTAAGGTATGTGAAGATATCAAAGCAATACTTTGCCTCAACAAATACATGGTCATTTTATTGCTTAAAAGTAGAATGGTGAATCAATGTGAAGGTTGCCAATTCAGTCCCCACTCCAAATCCATTGGTAGCTGCTTTCTGAGAGCTGATTCTCTTGTGATCCCAGTTCCTGATGAGGCAGCCCAGAGAGAAGAGGAACTCAAGTTCTAGTCAGAGGGATTCACTTTCAAACCCCAGCTCTGTTATCTACCAGTGGAAAGCCCTTGGGCAATATGTCCAAATGTTTTAGGTCTTGTTTCTTTCATTTAAAAGTAGGAATAGAAAACTAGTACTAAAACTATGTCAGTGAAGTTTGTTGTTGGCACTTTGTAATAGTGCTTCACATAACATTCGCAATAGTACCTGGCACAAAATAAATGCTCAATAAAAGTAGCTAGTACTATCTACTTTTATGTGGTATGTGGTTTAACCACACTAATTTAGAAATGTGAATGGTATCTTTGATTTTTCTTACACTTTCTCTAAATGATGACCTACTTTATTCTACTTAATAGCTATTCTTAAACTGTCCCTCTATCCCTCTTCTCACAGCCACTACCCGAGTTTAGCTGGCTGTAAGGTCTCTAGTCCACACAGATAACAAGCAAAATCATCTAACATAGACCCAAGAATGTTTTCCTTTTGTCTGAAAGATGGTAATGACTTTCCCATGGTTAGATCCATGTTTAATTCTTTACCATGACATTAAAGTGTTCCGCTGTCTCTTCCTCTTGGTGGATTGTACCATCCATTCCAGTCCTTTCCATCTCTCTGTGTACTCCCTGTATCCAATGCCCTGTGTCCTTTGTTATATGAATTTACAGTTCCACCCATTAAAGGGTCACAATACACTTCCCCATCCCTTGGCTTTAGCTGAGCCCTATGTTAGTCAGATTTCCTTACTCTAACAACTATCTGAGGCAGTCATCTTCTACGAGTCTGATCTATGTAATGAGACCCTGTAGACCCTGTACATCCTGTTCTAAATACAGAAAAAAAGATTTTTTTTTAAAAAAGGTGATGGTTTATTTTGGCTCATGATCCGGAACATTTCAGTTCATGATCACTTGGCCGTGTTGCTCTTGTGCCATGGAAAGGCAGCGCATTGTGCCAACGACGCATGGCAGGACAAAACCGCTCCCCCCAGGCAGGGAGAAAAAGCATGTGGGGATGCTGAGGTCCTATAGTCCCCTACAAGGGTGCCATCCAATGACCCTAAGACCTGCCCCTAGGCTCCACCTCCTACAGGTTCTAATGGCTCCCCAAAGTGTCACCCTGGGCACCAAGCCTTTAAAAGTGGGCCTGTAGAGGATTTTTCATATCCAAATAATAGCATCATGTGACTTGTCGTTTACCTGTGCCAGTCTGTGGCAGGCAGTTCCCCAGGTGAGTCCAGACTAGGGTGCCAGAAGAGGACGAGAGAGATTCGGGGCAGACACACTCTGAGCCCGGCCTCGGTCCGCCTGCCCACAGATGAATAAGAAATAAGGAATAAATGTTATTTTAAGTTACCGAAGTGTGAGATAGTTTGTTAGAAAACAATAGACGCCCCTCCCCCCCCAAGTTCCCTGAATCTGTTACCAGGTAACCTCCAAAGCCCACAGATATTCCAGTTGCAAGAGATTGCTAGCGGCGCGTGCGCTCCAGGCGATGCCTGTCTTCTCGGCTGGGAGCCCCCCTCCTGGCTTCCCCACTGCCCCTCCAGGTCCAGCTAATGTCATGTTTTCTGTTGCGCCGCCCCTGATTTCTCCAGATTCCTCACCGGTGCCTTCTGCAATCTCTGCAGCTCTTCATCTATGTCCCTCGGGGTTTTAGTTATCAGTGAGCGGGTCTGCCCAGCACTCGTGTCTACATTTCCTAGGGAGGGGGAGGACTCGCGTTCCCCCTCCTGTCCTCTGCGGTGTCCCGCCTGCATTCTAGAAATGCTTATCGGAGAAATGGAGTATATGAATGAAGGGAAAATGTTTTAAAATGCAACGTCTGTCTTTTATTTCATAAGACAACAAAATAACATAATGATTTTTCTGACATCATGCCTGTTTAAACCTCAATACTGGCACTACTGATAAAAACTGGAAAACCATAGGTAAGTGGAGAAAAGTTTCCTCGAACTTAGTTTGGCCAGGAAAAGATGGGCTACATTAAAGTCTAATTTTCCAAAGGCTACACTTAGGTACCCTTTTGTAGGTTATTAAAAGGATGGGTTCTTTCTTTCTCTTTCTTTCTTTCTTTCTTTCTTTCTTTCTTTCTTTCTTTCTTTCTTTCTTTCTTTCTGCTTTCTTTTCTTTCGAGCAGAATATATTCTGCTCGAAAGCTCCTGTCCGAGGGAAGGACAGGAGGGGGACTGGGTCAGTTGTCCACATAAGTTGAGAAGGACTCTTTTTTTTTTTTTCTGGCTCGGGCGGCCTCAAGGGTGGGTCTGGTAGGGCATGTGGAGCTGGGGATCCAACCGAGGTCCCCTGCACCTGACTGGGTTTGCCCTAGCAGGCACTTAAACAACTCGGCTACCTGGCAAGCCCCCAAGAATGGATTCTTTGTATTTGCATTATATCAGGAAAACATTCAAGTCAGTTAAAAACATTTATTGAGTGCCTCTATGTGCAGGTAAGGATGAGAACTGTGTATTGAATGTGGCTTATTATCTGCCTTCCCTAAGTTAACCTTGTCGATTCTTTTCCTTTTTATTCTCTCTGCACTTACAGATGGACTTCTTCCAGGAGTTTGTTGTTCAAGAACTTTAAAACTGAGTCTAACAACTGGCAAAACCCAGGCAACCAATCTTGCTCATAAACATGCATTATTTGGCCTGCACGGAGCAAGACAAAAATCAATTTTAAAATCAATAGGATTTTGCATACAAGTCCAGATTTGGGTTTTTTTTTCTTTAAATGGTCAGTTTGGAGGGCCAGGATTTAGCTCAGTGGTACAGTGCCTACCTGGCAAGCATGAGGTCCCGAGTTTGATTCACAGTACACCCCCTGCCCCCGAAAAGAATGGTAGATTTGGCAGCAGGGGCCACATGTCTCGCATGAGAATCATCAGCTAGTGCTATGTGGCCACTGCCCCGTTGGGACAACCTGCCTAGCCTCACTGATGAACTTCCTTAGGGGTCAGAGGGCAGCGCATGGGGCAGCCCTTGCTCCCCCTTTCCCCACATCCACTTTCTCCCCCCACCTCTATCTGTGTAGCCAGAGCAGCCATAGTTCTGAACACACTCCCA
This sequence comes from Capromys pilorides, assembly GCA_004027915.1. Lineage (NCBI taxonomy): Eukaryota > Metazoa > Chordata > Mammalia > Rodentia > Capromyidae > Capromys > Capromys pilorides. The sequence continues at coordinate 6,085 of PVKN010032612.1, forward strand.
GAGTGATGCTGCAGCTCCCCGGGGAGGTTCATGGCGTTTGCTGCAGGACGGCTCTGGTGGACTCAGTGAACACTCTGCAGGGACTATTTTCTGTGGCTGCCACAGTGTCAATAAGTTGGAATAAGAAATTTAGATTTGGGGGAGGTGGCAGATAGACTCAGCCCTTTGTGTCTGCAGGCTCCATGTCCTCAGATTCAACTGACTGCAGATGGAAAGTATAAGAAGCCACAAAATTAACAGAAATTTAAAAACCAATGCAGTATAATGATTATTTACATGGCGTTTACAATGTATTGCGCATCATAAGTGATATATAGATGACTTAATATGGAAGACAGGAAGCACATAGTTATAGGCAAATACCATGTCATTTTATGTAAGGAATTTAAGCATCTATAGATATTGGTATCCTCAGGGGATCGTGGACCTAATTGCCTAGTGATACCAAAGACAACTCTGTATTTCTGTGATTTAAAAAATACTTTTCTTTCTTTCCTTTTTTTATTTTGTGTTGTTTTGTAGTTTTAGGGTCGAACCCAGAGCATTCCCAAATGGGATTTCTAAGAGCTTGCCGCAAAGGTTAGGTCTGTAGACTTGATCTGACAAATGCATTCTGGAAATTCTCTAATGAAATAATCTAGTACGTTAAGAAGAGATTAGATAATAGTTTTAGACACAGCTGTCAGGCCTGGCTCTGCACCTGAATTCCCATTAGACCTCAGTTCATTAATATCTCATAAATTAGTCAATACTTATTCATCAACACATTTGCATGTGACAGAGAAGAAGGAAGCCAACTGCAGAAGGAAGACTTCTGTGCTTGGACTGAGAGGCCTGCGAGGAGCAACCGGACAGGACAAAGCTCATTTGTTTCCTTTTTTTCCTTTCAGTACTAGGACTTGAGCCCAAGGCATTTGTACTGAGCCACATTCCTAGCTCCCCTTTTTTGGAGATAGAGTCTCATTAAGTTACTCTGTTGCCCTTGACTAGAGTTGAATTTAGAGTCCCAGACTTCTGGGATTACAGGTGTTTGTTAGTGGTTACTGGAGAAATTTACAAGGTATGTATACACTGGCTGCCCGCAGAGTCACATATGGAATGGTGCAAAAGAGCTGTTTGCGTACTGAAAATCCAAAAGATTTAGTTAAAAGTTGAAGGCCTGGGCCTCATTGTATTGTCCTGTGTGAGTCCATATCAGGAAGCTGTGGGGTCTGTGTTGGAGGCTCAAAGATCTGTGCTGGAAGTCAGGAGACAATGTCCAAGGCGAAAGTAAAGATTGGAGTTCTCCAAAGAAAACAGGCGAGCCTTCCCTCTTTCCCTTTTCATTCCGTCCATGCCACAAGCTCATTGGCTGGACCCACCCACAAGAGGGTGGGCCTTCCGCCTTCAGCAAATCCATACAGCCACTCCCAGCACTGTGCCAAACCAGTGAGTTCAGCGCCTCTCAGTTGCACAACAGTGAGCTTGTACACGTGTGCTGCCATGCCTAGCTCTCAACGTTCATGCTGTGGAACTGGAAGGAAGGGGAGAACCATGGCGCTGTTCATTGCTTTCTCGTTCATCGAGGTGTGACTGTGAGAGAGGCTGAGAGGCGGGGCCACAGCGCGTCACCTCCATCTGTAGTCCTGAGCAGCAGCTGGCTTTGCTTCTCAGCAGATTGAGCCTTGGTTCGTCACAGGTCCAAATGATCTGCAGTCAGCTGCCCGCACTTCGTGGCCTGGGGCTCTTTGTCTGCAATGTAGGGAGAGCAGTAGCTCCCTCCACATGGTGTAGTAGTGAAAAGTAAGTGAGGACCTGGGAAAGGTGCTAGCCCAGTGGAAACTGCAGAAACACCAAGCCTGCCCTCCCTCCTCGGTGCGTGGGTGTCACGGCTTGTGTCGAGATGTCCACCAGGGCCTCGTGTGGTCATAGAGGTTTTTCAGAGGTGGCTGAATCTAGGGTGTGTGATTGAGTCATAATGGGATGCTGGGATTAAAGTGATGCTGGATCAGTACTCTGAGTAGACTGGCACTGCCCCAATCCTAGTAGGCTGATTACAATAAGAAAGGATTTTCTACACACACACACACACACACACACACACACACCCTTATTGCTTTTGCTGTCTTGCGCTGCCATGAGTGCTTGCCCCTCTGTCGCGTGCCACCCTGCCTCGGAGCCAGCCAATTTTGGCCTGAGACTTCCGCGACCTTCGAGCTAAGTAAACCTTTCCCTCTTTAGCTTTGGATGTCAGGTATTCTGTCTCAACTATAAGAAAAGTAGCTAAGATGGCGGGCTTCTCCTTTCTCCAGCAGCACTGGGGTCGCAGAATCCCTCAGACGGGAACAGCTGAGTAAGGGTCGTTCATGGAGAATGACGGCCCTCAGCAGATGTCCTGTGATTGAACCCTCTCTGAAAACTGCTGCTGCTAAGACTGGCTAATCATGTAACTTTATTATGCCTCATTGTCATCATCTGTAAACTGAGTATGAAACTCATATTTCTCTCAAACTGCCGTGAGAATCACAGGCTATAATGCAGAGTTGGACACGGAGTACATGCTCAACTTACATAAGCCTCGGGTTGAAAGCTAAAGCTCAGCTCTTTTTAAAACATTGAAATAAAAACACTCATAAGACAAAGTTAACCATTAACCACTTAAAAATATACGACTCTTGGGATGTGGTGCATTCACAGTGTTGGTTGGTCACTTCTGTCTAGTCCTGGGCCACTGTCATTATCCTAAAGACAGCTCTGTGCCCGTTAGGCAGCCGCTTCCTGGGCACCCTTCTCCCACCCTTGGCAACGCCGACCTGCCTTCTGTCTCTGCATTCACTGGTCATGACCGCTTCACAGAAATGGCAGCACACAAAATGAACCTCTTATGTCTGGCTCCAGTCACTGAGCAAAGCATTTTCAGGACTCAAAAGCTGTGTGACTGCTTTCAGGGAACCTTCTAGAACTGATAGATTACTTTTGGGGGAAAAAGAATTTTTTTTAAGGGCTGCAGAAGTAACTCAGCAGCATGACACCCAGCTGGCAAACACAAAGCCCAGGGTTTGTTTCCTAAAAAAAGACCAAAAAATTTATTTTTTTAAGTTAGTGGTGAAAACTGCTCCTTTAGGACAAATGGAACCTCATCCCCTTTATGGGCCTTTTTTTTTTTTTTTTTTTTTTTTTTTTTTTTTTTTTTTTTTTTTTTTTTTTTTTTTTTTTTTGTACTGGGGTGTCAGACTTTTATAGTAAATGGGAGACAAATCTGCCCCTGGTCACTGTGGCCCAGCGCTGGCTCAAGCACAGGCCAGAGCTTGCCTCGGCTGTGTGAAGCCCCAGAGCCTCAAGCTGGGGCTGGGTCACCTCCATCCAGAGTTCCAGAGCTCTGCTATTGCTACTGGTGAAGAAACGCCAACATTTAAGAACTAGAATGATGCGGTCCAGCCTGCGGAGCTGTGTTCAGACAAATGTCCCCCTATACTTGGCTGTCACGCAGATGCTAAGCTTTGAGCTAATAGACTCAGAGGTTCAGCGACAATCCCTCCACAGAGAAGAGGAGAGAGATGCTGTGGGAGGTAGCCCAGGCTCTTGCATGGGAGAAGGTCCTTTTCTTCCTTTACTGGGCTTTGAACCCAGAGCCTGCCACATGCCGGGCTCGTGCTCTATCACTACATTCCCAGTTTCTCAGTCCATTTTATTTTGAGACAGAGCCTTGCTAAGTCACCCATATTGGCTTTCAACTTGTGACCATCCTGCTTCAGCCTTCGGAGTAGCTGAGATTACAAGGGTGTGCCAGCATGCCTAGCCCATCCCTCATTAACCTCAGCAACCAGTCACAGGTCCTTCTCGTGGCGCATACTTATTGACTGCCTGGTGATTAGGACCACAGAAAGGAACAGAAGAAGGTCACCAAAGCTCTCTATATCAGGAGTGACAAGACGTGAATCGACACAAAAGGCCTAGACCAGTGCCTGGCACGTGGAACTCAGGAGCGGTAGCTGTTCCTGTTACCACTGTTGTCAAGCACCTTGTTCAGTTCTCTGGGGTACGTGGGAATTCTGCTAATTGCTGTGTAGATCCACTCCAACTGAGCTCTCAAAGAGTGTGGAGGTAGCACAGGTGAGTTCAGGGCTCAGGAGGGCTTCCAGGATCCGGACCAGAAACCCACACATCGTTGAACTTTTCTAGGTCTTCTGTAATTTGAAGTTAACAGAGTGCTCTTTGGGGGAGGGGGGCAGAGAGTGCTTTACTCGTTGCCAGTGACCAGTAATTGTCGTAAAGTCTGGTTAGTTCACCTTGCACCACCCACAGCCACCTTCTACAAGACCTCAGATCTGTCAGAGAATGGGCAATGGTTGAATTTCCGGTGATGAGGAAGTTCTTTCTGCTGGGGCTCGCTCTTCCCTCCTTTGAGAGGCTGAGCCTGTGATTTGGCTTGAATCTGCCAGTTGTCTGGGAGCTATCAATTTTAATTATTCAAGTCAAACTTCTCTTCATCAAATCTGGAGGTTTTTAAACTTGTACTAATCAAACAACAGTTTGAAAGGCTAACCATCTATATTAGTTCTAGGGACAGTTTGAGCAACCAGGTCAAAAATCTCCTTAATTCCAATTACTATTTACAAAGTACCACCTTCCTGTCACTGTGACCATGCCCATCCTGGCTCTGGCCTCTGGGTATTGCCACTCAGCCACTGACACCCAGGACACCATTGTTTCCCTGCTGAGAAACCCACCAGCAAATGTAAATTATAACTAAGCTCTCTCTCTCTCTCTCTCTCTCTCTCTCTCTCTCTCTATATATATATATATATATATATATATATATATATATATATATGCATTTGGTTTGGTTGTTATCGGATCTCACTATGCAGCTCAGACTCATAGGGATCCTCCTGTTTTCAGCCTCCCCAGCACTGGGATTACGGGCATGTACCACTATGCCCTGGGCAGCATGTGATGCCAGGGATTGAACTTCGGCACCTCTGCTTGCCTAAGCTTATCTAAGCAGGCGCTTTAGTCCACTAAGCTATGTCACTGGCCCTACAGCTGGCTTCTAACTTCAAATGAAAGCTTGAAGGTTCAGATCTAGATTTCTGGATATTCAGGCAATACAATCTGTTCCTTGCTTTCACAAAACCTCCCTTCCTATCTGCTGTAGTTTGATGGTCCCCACTAAACCTCATGTTGAAATTAAGAGATGGGTGATTAGGCCATGAGGGCTCTACCCTGATGACAGGATTAATCTGTCCCTGGCTGAATGAGTCCCCAGGTTATTTTGAGAATGGGTCTGCTCTGAGAGCTGTTTGCTGCTGCCCCTTCTTTGCATCCTCTCTGCAGTGCTGGGCCCTGCACCCACCTCAGAGCTCTGCAGAGTTCTCACGAGCAGGAAGACCCAACGCACGTGGCCATAGGACCTGGGATTTCCCCGCCTCTAAAAATAAGACCTTATTCTTTATAAGTTACCCAATATGTGGTATTTGGCTATAGAACAATAACAAACAGATTAAGACAAAATCAATAAGTACAGGTGAAACCGCAACAGAAAAATGGGTAGAGGACAAAAAAAATCTCTTAAGTAATGTAAATAGAAAATAAATACATGAAACAAAGTTTCAACTCCAGGAATGTCAACATAGAAATAAGAAAATGAGATATTATATTTCATTGGAGGAAGAATGTGGAGAACTCTAGAGGCATATTTAGCAGTTAGAAATATAAATTGGTCAAAATTGTTTTTTACTGGACAACATACAGTAGGCATCAAACCCTTTAAGGTGTGTTTACCTTTGGCCCACAGCTCCATTTCAAGAATTTATCCTAACTAAATGATACTTTACATATATAAAGACACCATAGGTTGTTTTCATGTACAAAAGCTTAGAAACACTGTGTTCAATAACAATTGGTTTTAAATAAATTATTATAAATCCACAAACTATTCACTCTGTAAGTACTTAGTGAATATCTCCTGTACTTTGTACTAAATGCTGTTGTAAAATCCAGAGCTACAGATTATCTCTTAATTTTTTAAAAATGGACCCACTACTGTTATGGTCTATTGGACTATACATGCAACTACTTTCTCTTAGTTCAATGAGAAGAAATATTTGTACGAATAGTGTTTAGAAAAGTTATCATGTCTGCATCTTGTACTCTGAACAACTACTATGAAGACAAC
>PVKN010032613.1:0-12222 GCA_004027915.1 Capromys pilorides
GTCCACTGATATCTTTTGACAAATTAGAAGATATTTCTTTAATACATATTCAATTTGGAATGATGTAGTGCTAAAGCCATTTTATCCTTTATTATATTTTTCTTTCAAGAAATTTATTGCAGAGGAATATGAAGAAGTAAAAGGTGCTTCTTTTGTGGACAATTCACATGACTGCATTAACAGAGGTGCAAACTATAGAAGTAGCAATCTGTAGCTCAGTGGTACTCCTGGAGAGCAAACGTGAGCTGTACCACACTGGTGGCAGCATAGACACCAGAAGAGGAAGTAGTCAGTTGGCTTTGCCAAAGGTCAGTGTAGAGTGGGCTCACCATGCAGGAGGACTGGTTCTGGGTGACTCTGGTGGGTGGGGTGGGTGGTGGGGCTGCATAAGGTGCCCTTGCAGGCTATCACCAATGGGACCCCAAGTTGGCCCCACCTGGTGAGTCTGGGGAGCTGTGGAACCAATCTGAGTCTCCATGTCCCGGTCTGACTAACTGGGAGATGACAGGAGAGAAACCACATTGCTGTCTGCTGGTGCATCATTAGTACCAAGAGTACAGTGCTCCCACTTGCTAGAAACCACATTTAAATCTTAAGCATCTGTTGAATTTTGCAATGTCCAGGCACTTTTCTCAGTCGCAGAGCCCAGTTTGGGGTCACCATCTTCAAGAAGCCCTGGGAAGAGGGGAAAAGACCATCTCTATTCAATGAGAGAACCCTGCAGGGCCGAGATGGAGGTATGGGGTCTGCCTGGGACGTGGGGAAGGTAGAGAGGCTCTGTGAGACAGGTATTTTGAAGGGCAGAAGTGAAGAGGTGGCAGCTATGGAGGCAGAGGTAAGGGCAGAGCGGGAGAGAGGAAAGAAAAGTTTCACGGGTAAAGTTGGAGCAATGGCAGAAACAGACTTGTCAGGAAGAAGCGGAGGGTCTGTGAGGATCTGCTGTTATCTCCACCAGCAGGTCTCTGCTCTGTACTAAGGAAAGGGCTCAGGAGCCAAAGCTTTATGCACTTTTCCCAGTGCTGCAGTATTTTGAAAAACTATTTAATCCACGCTGGCCCTGCCCCCTGGGCATGCTGAGTTGGCCTTTAAGTCCACGTATGGTGGCACATGCCTGCAATCCCAGTGCTGGGGAGGCTGCAAACAGGAGGATCATTATGAGTTCAAGCTGCATAGTGAGACCCTGTACCAAATACATAAATTAAACTAAAATGAATAAATAAATAAAACTAATAATATTGTCCTATGGCGGGAGGTACAGTTGTCCACATTTACCCACTCTGGGCTTACATGAGCGGCCCCTGTTAGACTGTAGGCTCCAGGAGGGCAGGGATTGCAGTATGAGGTTATTAGCCAGGTGCATGGAAGGCACTGGGAGAAGGTACAACTATTTCCAAGCCACACAGAAGAGAGTGGTAAAACAGTAAGTTCTGGAACACTGGGTCACAAGCATATACGAAGAACATATTTCATTTGTCATTCTTGTATCCCTTTGAAAACTTGAAGTCTCAAATTCTCTTGAGAAATCTAGTAGTGTCTTTGTCACCTCTCACACATGATGAGTGTGGACGCCTGTCTCATCAGGTTTCCTACTATCTTGAGGGAAAAATCCAAGCGTCTTCACAGAAAAGGCATGGCCACATCCTATAAGCCTCAAGCACACAATTCTACCTTCATCTCCTACCATAACCTTTGCCTCAAATCTCACCTTCTAGGACCGACTGTGTCCTCTCTCTTCTCCACTTCTGTCACTCCCTGTTCAGAGCCCGGTCTAACTCCCATGTCCTGGGCGCAATCCTGATGCTCTCAGGCAGAGCCAGCTACCCTTCCTGTCTCTTCTGTCTCTCCCCCTCCTCCCCTTCCTGCCCTCCTGCCCCTGTGTCTCTCCTACATCTCCCATCCTACCTGTCCTCTTGCCCTCCCAGCTCCAGCTTGCTTGGTCCCCAGGCCACTCTCTCATTGTACACAGCATCCTGTTTACACTGGAAGCCCACTTTGACTGGGTTTACCTCTGTCCCTCCAGTACCTAACAATCCTGGGCACATGAAAGCTCATGAAGTAACATGGCATGACCTGGGAGCCAATGATGATACAAAACAAAGACTAACAGTTCAACAGACAGACATAAAATAAGAAAAGCACATTCTTAGTGCTCTTATACTCCTCTTTTAAAATTATAGTAATCAAATAATTTGATGTAACCACCTCAAATGTCAACATAGGCTAGCTAAGGTTAATTCTTTTTTTTTTTTTTTTTTTTTTTTTTTGGTATTAGGAATCAAACTCAAGACCTTGTACTAACCAGGCAGGAGCTGTGTCACTGAGCTACACCCCCAGCCCATAGCTTACTATTTTAAGAAACAACAAAAAAAAGTGGTCACGAAGAGAAGGGAAGGCAACAGGATGTGATTATAAAGGTCCAGGGGATTCCATACGCCAAATGCAAAGAAAATATGGGGGCAAATAACGTGCAGAAAACAGAAGATAGTGCCAAATTCTCATACTTTGAAAGCTGTTCTGAAACAGTGCATATAATCACTTTTATCTTGTTTTGAAGTATCAGGCTGCCAAGGAAAACATGCTAGAAAGGAGAGGCTGATGTGTAGTCTGTGTTTATAAAAGAGAGAACCACTTTAATGAGGCCTCACCAATAACAACGAGCTGGAAGCAGTCATGGAGCAGTGCTACGGATCTGCGCCTAAATATTCCAGAGTGGTGGCACGAAGACCCACCTGGGGCGATGGGCACAGGACCCCCTCACTGCCAGGTCCTGCTTCCTAAGGACTTCCCTTGCCAACACATAAAATCTCTATCTCACAGTTTTCCTTGTGACCTGGAATAAATAACTCTCAGATTTGCTGCTTTGAATAAATTTTAAGAGAGACTGACTAACCAATTATGTAACGTCAAATTTAATACAGACTTGTTCTTGAATCGCGCAAGTCCATGTCCTTATGATTTAGCTTTCCTGAAAAGCACGGATGCAGACTCCTGAAAGCTGCATACTTAATCAGACTGGCAATGCAATACTTGCACAAGCCACAACAATTATTTGTCTTGGCAATCACTATTCTGCCACAGCTATTCAACTTAGAAAACAGGAAGTGCTGACGGATTTTTACTGTGAAAGCACAGAAGTCATTAGACAGTGGTTCTGTAGCATAGCAGATTCAGACTTCAAGACCTAGAATCAGCCCAGAAAAGAGGGTCCAGGGGTCTGAGCTGGGAAAGGCCCATCCATGAGAACAAATCCTGTTAGCACTTGCACAGGAAATGGAACTCAGGGCACAGAAGGACCATGAAAAATGGGAAGCTGACTGTCCCTGATGACCCATCCAGGCACCCAGACTTCTGTGTAAGAATTAAACAGAAATGAGGACAATGACAACCATAAAAATGCTGCAGCACAAAAACATGTTTTTGTTCATAGACATCTGGTGTCTATGAAATTCTTTAACATGGGAGAGGTAGTTTACAAATGTGAAATTATTTTACAACCTCTGTGATCTACTCTGTACATATCACTGATAATTAGTACTCAGGTAGAGCTGTCACCATCAGTAAACTTAAGAACAGTAGGAATATCAGGAATATCATTCTTTCACAGAGATGTCCTTTACCGTGAGTTCATACAATTCTACAACTATGAGGGCAACTTCAGGAACACCGTGCCATGGACCCCCTTCTGGCTCCAAAGTCCCAGGCAAGTCATCTTCCTGAGAAAGGACCTGGAGCCCATGGTGCTGTCCAGGGCCCTCTGTTGCTAGGGGCAGAGCACTTTCCTGCATGACACACCATTCTACGATGAAGCACTCTTCATTAAAACACACGCTTTCGGGAACTTAGAGCCGACCTTTGTGTGTTCTCATTGGACAGTTTCCAGACCTCTTTGCCCCCAGGCCACATTGGAGCAATCACTTGTGCCCGCACCTCCATTAGTAAGGAACCGAGCCACCAAGGCACTTTCAACCCATCGGAGGTCAGAAAGTTTAACTACCTAATGAAAAAACAAAGGGTTGTGACCTTTCCATTTTCCATTTTTCCTTCCTTTGGTACTTTGATTAATCCCCTTTGGTGCTTTATAATTTTTATTCAACTACCTGTATACAGGGAAATCTGAATTGATTTCAGTATCATGCTTCCTCCTGGATGCTCTCTTGCTTTAGTGCCTTTACTCAAGCCATTTCTGCGGGACAACCAACAGTGACGGTGGTTCAGCTGCTCTTGCGCAGAGGTCATTTTGGTCCTACCCCTGTCCAGGAGATTTAGCCAAGTCTGGAGACAGTGGTGGCTGCTATGGGCATCTAGTGGGCATGCTGCCAAATGTCCTATCATTCACAGGACGGCCAAGCTCCCTCCCCCTTTTTCCAAAACGCGAGTTATCAGAGCCAAAGCAAGGCAGCCCACTGTGTCAGGCTCCCTACACACTCCTCACACACGCACCTGATGTCAGACTCACGATAGCAGAGGCTTACTGTGCTAATAACCAACGCCAACTCTATCCACAGCGACATTCTGAAATACGAATGATCCCAGTAAACATTCTGCTCAGCACAGTTTGATGGGCTGCGCCGACAGTGGCTCTGGTACTACTTAGTAGTTTCTGGCAATGAAAAGCAGTGACTTAATTCAAAAGAAGGAAGGAGTTGGAAGAAAACCCTCAGAAAAGGACAGCTGCTATCATCTTAAAAATGTATATGATGGGGGAAAGAAGAAGGGCTACTCTGAGAGACAGTGCACAGGGAGAAGTGTGGGCAGTATTTGCGATACTTCTATGTGGTAGGCAATGCACCGGGCATACTGTCACTTCATCCTTCGATACTTGGGAGGCAAATTCTTCCTCTTTTCATAGCTTAAGCTAAGGTATGTAAATTTTTTAAAAAAATTATCCCAACAATCACACATTATGTTATTATGTTGGTTTGGCACGAAGGCCCACGTGACCTGTCTCCATCAACGTCCCCACTCTACACTTCCTTGTCCACACATCAGCCAGTCACACAGCACATCTTTAGCTGAACCGATCAGACAGCTTCACATCCAGATCTTAACACCTTATTCTGCATCATGCACTTGCTGTCCTGTGCCAGGGGCTGTGTCAATGGAGAGGAGCCCAGGGGAGCTGCAGGGAGATTTCTGACCAACAAAGAAAGCCCTCAGAGGGTGGAATGCCTGGGACCAGGTCTGCTCCGACTTGGTGCCCACGTGCAGGCAGAAAGAGGCCATGCAGGGAGAGAACACTCAGCACTGTATACAGCCTCCTGAACTCCAAAGCATCTCCTGGGGCTCTTCGGCATTGATCCTCAAGCCCGTCACTGAGCTGCCGGAGCCCAGGGCATCCCTGCACACCAGGCGGCACCAGCTCCTATCACCAGGTGGACAGATGTGTGACTCTAACCCTTCAGCTTGGATTTCCTTTCCCAAACTGTGTGTTCTATTACCAGCATATGCATGAGCTGGGGGGAAAATGCAACAATCACTTTTGCTCTCAAATTCTCATCTCTTGCCTTTCTCTTGGTAGGAAACCCTCCTTGACTCAGTTTCACTGAGGCACTGAGATTGTTTCTCCATCAGTTTCTGGCTACTTGAAATACCCACATGTTGTCACCAGAATTGCAAACTGAATTTCCACCTTGTACATCAGTAAAGGGTCCTTTATTCCATGAATATTCTGAAGACAAAAGAAATGACAAATGACAGATTTCCTAGCCTCTTTATAATGGTAATATTTTTTTCCCTCTATGCCACATGCAACAAATATATAAATATCAAGTTATGTAACATACTAAGTTCTCTATTACTTTTGGACATGAACTTTAATTTATGGACTGTTAGAAGTCTCGCAGAAGAATTGGTTCCAACCGGCTCAGCTCAAAATGGGTTGAGATAAGAAATAAATCTGCACAGGGCAGATTTGGCCACTTAATCCCCAAAAAGATTTCTTGCAAGCGGAGGGGGAAATAAAACTGAAGCTTTCATCCAGCCCACACTGCTCTCTCACAACAAGTCAGAAAGAAAAGTAAAACCTTTTACAGGAAGGAGCAAGGTACATGAGAGCCAGCTAAGATTCACTCTGAAGTGCTCTGGGCTGGAATTCCTAAACAGTGCTGAAGGAAATGGAAACCACTCTCCGCACTGTTCTTCTCTGGCCTATGTAAACATGGCCATTCAGTTGCAGCTGTCTGCAAATAAACTCAGGAAGACTGGAGTTCAAAGTCACAGAAGCACATGAACTTGAGCTCAAGGTGGGCTGGCCCAGGAGGACTTTATTTTTTTCAATGGCTAGAAGGAAACTAAGAAAACCATGGTGAATCATTAAATTAACCACAAGGGAAGCTTCAAATTATTACTACACTGTAGTTTAAAAAAATGAACTTGACTTAGAACATATTCACTCCGAAGATCTAAGTCATTTTAAGTCTGCGAGAGTCTACTGGAAATGCAATCTTTTCTGCTCTTTAGGTTATGTCTAATATAACATCCTCTTCAGTTAGACTAAGTGTATTAGGATTAGAATTGTATTGAGCACAATCAACTGGACACACATTGTGGAAGATTGAGACAAAGAAACCAGTCAACTCCAGCATTAATACTGGTGTGTAACTCTCCTCCCTCCTTCCCATTAGGCGATGGCCATGTGTTTACAGATTAGGGAGACAAGAGTGCAAAATTACTGGGGATGTTATCTGGGAGAGGAAAGAGAACCTGAGCCAAGTACACAGAGGACACGTACCAGTAGGTACCAGTGGACACAGGCTTGGAGGTATGGGAGAAAACTTTGCAAATAGTGATCACAGTGCCACTTCAATGTGTTTGGGTATCAAGACCCAGAATTTCCTCCCTCCAGGCAGTTAATTGGATACAGATACCAGTTTACTATATTTGAAATCATCATTAATCATCTTGTTTTGTAAAATGATTTTGACCGAAGTAATTGAGAAAAAAAAAATGCTTAGACAAAAATTAAATTACATATGTTATTTTTACCTCCTAACTGCATTTTAAAAACTCAACTGAATTAAATTTAAGAGCCTTTATCCAAATAGTTCCCATCTTCTTGAAGGGAACTCAGCATTTGTACCATACCAGGCTGACCAGGGCTTAAACTGCTGTTTTGAGCAGTGGCTGCAGGCCTGGGATTTTGGAGGACCTCATGGGCAGGAAGATCCTCTTTTGCCCCTAGGAAGTAGATACCAGGAGGCTTGAAACCGTTTGGCTACTACCATGCCTTAATCACTCACAATATAAAGATGACGCAGATCACTTTTTCTTGAGCTATTTATGCAATACATCCCAGAAAGAAAACGTTATACATGTTAAGAGGTAAAAAGACCTCAACTTCAGCTTCTCAGGAGAGAAAAGTATAAAAAAAGGCATTAACTTTTTCAGTGACCATTTATGCAATTCAATGAAAAAGACTGGGTCAGCCAGATAGTTCAGCAGACTAAAGCACCTCCTTAGGCAAAACACAGGGACTGGGGTTTGATCCCCAGAGTGCCATGCCATGCCAACCCCGCCTCTGGAGTGTGCTGAGGCTGGGCATGGCTGCCCAGCCTGCAATCCCAGCTCTTGGGAGACTGAACACAGGCAGATTACTATGCAGTAAGTGCTCATCTATGTAGTAAGACCCTGTAGACCCTATACTAAATACATAAGAGAGAAAGAGAGAAAGACAGAAAGAGAGAGAGAGAGAGAGAGAGAGAGAGAGAGAGAGGGAGAGAGAGACTCATTATTTGAATTTAAAAACAAAGTAAATATACTAGCATTCCTGATGTCTTCCATCTGATTGGGTGACACAGCTGGTAAAAGTATTTCTGGCTATATTGTGCACAGGGAGATGCTCAGTGCGTATACAGACTTGATTATTATGTTTATTACCTTGGTTGAGTGCATATATTTAAAACAAGAGTTTCATAATAGCTACTGAGCTTTGAAAATTTCTAAAGAAGGTTCCTGAAGAGCAGCAGTTGAGGATGTCCCCAGCAAAGCCATCTCTACCTACATTTCATCTTCATCATAATGGATGACTCCCAGAAAAGACAACTTTATATCTTGATCTTTGTAATTAATTCATGGAGCACATTTCCCCTGTCCTTAACACTGATACAAACAAGCCTGTATTGTATAGTAGCCCACGATCAGTCACAATTTTAACTTCTGGATGTGTCCTACACTTTTCCAAGAGTGATCTCTGAGGCACATGGGACTGGAAGGGTGCTGGTCATGGCTGCTGATGAAGACAACCTGGTCACCTGGGTACAGGAGCCAGATGTCCGCTCCCCTATTAACTCTCTGAACACCTGGCAGAAACTGTACAAAGGAAGTGGTGATGGTGATGCAAGAAGACGTGACATTAACACAATTCTGGGTCATATTTGAGGGAGACTATGTCAAATGACAAAGTGTCTAACCTTCTCTGATAGCTGGGTATAGCATTATGACCATAGTTATTAATAAGAAGCAAAGAGAAATGTGTGTGATCCCGGAAGGCTCCTCCCAAGGGGCCTTGCCCTTTCCAGCTGGTTGGGATGTAGCTAAGATGGCTCAGGCTTCTGCAACCACTAGGGATCACTAGGCAGCCAAAAGCCTGAAGACAAAGGAGGGGGCACACCAGCCCAGCCTGCCCACCTTGACTTTCTCTTACATGAGAGAGGACACAGAGCGGCTCTTACCTTCGCATCACTTGCTTTCATGGCTCCTGTTATTGATGGGTGAAGCTAATCCTAATGGATTCGTTTGTGAAAACAGAGCCAACTTACAGATATCATTGCATTTTTCATTCCGGTTTTTTCAGTGTGCACATTGCTAGAACATTATGCAGTGTTTTCTTTCTCTGCACAGCATTAGCTCTGGGACTGAAGTCAAGGTTGCATTTCTAATTTAGAAGAGATGTGAGATTTGCTCAATGTCGTGCTGATGAAAGGGCTGAACTTTCAAATGCTCAACATGGCCAGAGCTGCACACTGAAGGTAACTGAGAGCCAGTGGATCATGAGCCCCAGACCTCAAATTAAATCAAGACAGAGAAGGCAGCCCATGTGTCAGTCTGGACTAGCACAAGATAAATGTGTCGGATACCAGAGTGTTTCCTGCTATTGTGACTTTAAAAATGGCTCTGACTCAATTCTATCTCCTTTGCATGAGTATTTGCTAAACAAAGAATTGCTTTCTGGTGGCAAAATAAAGCTTATAGTTGTTTTAAATACTTTTAGAAGTTATGTCATGAAATTTCTGCCAGTTCCCAATAAATAAAAACAATCTATAGTCAACCAGAACATTCATGCAATTTTATAAAGAAAACAACAAGAGACTAAATAATGTTTGGGGGGGGGGTCCAAAGAAGGTATGCACTGAGATGGCTCACGTTTGAAATCTAGAATGCTTGTGTCTACACACACCAGAATATACGAAGCATGCTGAAAAACTCATTAGGACGTAACTGAGCAGCTCAGTGGTGAATAAGGAGCTGTTAGGAGACGCAAGAGGCACCTTCGTTGTCTCCTGAAAAGCAGGTGACACCAGAAGCCCCTGGGAATGCTCACAGAGGGCTCATTCCTGCACTCTGTGTGTGGAGACAGCCTTATGCCTGCTCAGCCAAGGGAAGCGCAGGGCTGTGGACAGCTGCATAGAGACACAACCGCCACTGTGAGAAGGTAAGCTAAAGGGACTGGACCGCTAGACATCACTGCGGACATCTAGAGTTAGCTCTGAAAAATAAAGAAGCTAAGCGTGGCATGGCAGTGCAGGCTTGCAATGCCAGCACTGAGGGAGGCAGGAAGACCACAAGTGTGAGTTCAGCCTGGGCAGCTGAGTGACTGGGTCAGATTTTCTCCAAACAAGCAAGCAAACAAGCAAACAAACAAAAGAAGCGACTTGAGCACATAGCAAAGCACAGCGGCCAGTCTTGGCTGGAGCCTTATCATCTCTCTTAAATTACAGACTTGAACATTAATAGTCTGCCATATGCTGCTAGCTATCTCTTCTCCCCCAGAGAATCTCAGAATCCTGAGTTGAGGTCTCCTGTCTTCCTGCCCCTCTCTAGTTGTCTCCTTTTTCCCCAAATAACAACTCTTCTTTTTTTTTTTTTTAAATCTATTCAGTACAGGGTCTACAGGGTCTCACTACACAGATCGGACTCATAGCGATCCTCCTGTTTTTAGCCTCCCAAGTTCTGGGATTACAGGCATGCACCACCATGCCTGGTCTCAATCAACATCTCAGTGCACCCTGGGGGTGAAGCTGGCATGGCTTGTGGTGCTGGGGATCGAACCCCAGTCCCTGTGCTCTGCCTAAGCAGGTGCTTTAGTCCACTGAGATATCTGGCCAGTCCTCTAAATAACAACTCTTATGAATCTGGGGCTTTCCCTGATTCCATCTTTTGCATTGTTTGTACATATGCACAAGTGCACAAACACAGTATTGTGCTATATGTTTTAAAAATATCCTAGACATCACAGATGGTCCCTGACTTCCAGTTTGACACAACTGTTCAGCTTTGCAATGGTATAAAAGCAATTTGCACTCATGGGAGATGGTACTTAGAACCTGGATCTTTTCCCAGGCCATGATTTGCATACCATCCTATTCCCTAGCCATGCTGGGCAGCTGCAGAAGAGCATCAGCTCCCCGTTGATCCACAGTTCCACACTGCAGCATGCTGTGTTGCTAAGGATGCCCAGCAAATTAGGTGTGTGAACTGCACTTCCACCTACAACATTCTCAACCTACCGTGTTTTTATCAGGACCGGGAGAAACATCTGAATACTGAATTCCCCAAGTGCTCCCTGCCGCGTGTGTCTGAGCTCTGGCTTTGCCGATGTCTCAGCAGTGGCACTACAGGTGGACAGTGTGCATGCCCAGTGGTCAGGGAGCCCTTTCCTGGGGAGAAGCCCATGAGAAAACTCTTATCCTTCCCTTATCCTTACTTATTCTGCTTGAGGAAGGTGGAATGACTCAGTGGGTGAGGAGTGGGGTTTGGGAGAAGTGTGACCTCAGAGGGGAGCCTTGGTAACAACCCCTTTGTCTGTAGATTTGTTCAGGAAGTCCTTGTGGTTTAAGAGCTGCCCAAACTCTTCTCCAGGACTTACAAAGGCATTAAATATCGGACTCCAGTCTGTCTTCTCTGCACCATCTCTGAGCTCCCAGATATTCACGAATGTGTGTGTGTGTGTGTGTATGTGTATGTGCACGTGTGCATGTGTGTGTGCATGTGTGTGTACACATGTGCTTCTTTTTTGAACTGTGCATGATTCCTTGAATGCATACCGGTCTGCTCCTCTTCTGTTTTCTCTGGGCTGCAGCCTAGCTAGTCTTCAGGGCATACTTCAAGTGCCATTTTCTCAGGACACTTTCACCACAGCTATGCTTACTGTCAATTTATCTCCGCTGGGAATCAAAGGCAGCGTTTATTCCTTTCCAACGCGGGACCTCATCCAAGATGAACTCACATCTCATCCTCCAGCTAATGCACTCCCAGAGTTCACCCTCCCTCCCCACACCTTCACTCTCCCCATTCTCTGCTGGAGGCTTTCTCCCTGCCTGGTGCGCCAAACTGTTGCAGATTTTCCAAGTCAATTTCTTCTTTTTCAAAATAAAAGAATCCAAAGGAAAACAGATACCAATTGTGAACAACTCAGGATACCAAATTGCATAACTTATAAAGTGGAGGTTCCAGGACTCCACTCTCTACAGGTAAATAAAACCAACTGGTTTTATTTGGTCTTCCAAATAAAACTCCTCCTTCTTATCTTTACATTGCAAATACATTTTTTTTTTTTTTTTTTTTTTTTTTTTTTTTTTTTTTTTTTTTTTTTGTCTTTTTGAGACAGGGTCTCACTATGCAGTTCAGGCTGGCCTTGAGCTCACTTTTGTAGCCCAGGCTGGTCTCGAACTCACAGCGATCCTCCTGCCTCAGCCTCCAAGTGCTGGGATTACAAGCATGCGTCACCACACCCGGCTACATTGCAAATACATTTTAAAAACTAGAAATGTTGCAATAGTGCTTTATAAACTGGTGTTTTAAACTTTATATAACATGAATATCTTTTTATGTCTCTTACATATAATTATTTAATCTTTTCAATATCTTGGGTGGGTGTCACACAAATAATATTGTATTTTTTTTTTTTTTTGGTCTTTTTTTAAGCCTTGTTTTTATTTTCACATCAAAATGTAATCTACATTTATATGAAATATATGATGATATAGGGCTCTAAAAAATTATTAG
>PVKN010032614.1:0-12222 GCA_004027915.1 Capromys pilorides
TCTAAAATATGAGGGTGGAAAGAAGGCACTCCTTGCCCATGTACACTGGCACAGACCAAAGGTATAACCACAATGAAAATGAACGGATGTGAAATATACAGCCCTTGGAAATGGATTAAACGCACATACATTTTGTAATGAGTGACTGTAATGAAAGCCAAATGAATTATAATAAAATATGGAGTTTTAAAAAAGAAAACTACTCAATGCATAATGTTTCTGGGAAAACGTTTAACAGTTTTTCACTGCATGCTATTGTCAAAGTAAATAACTACCCAAGACAAACTTACAAAGTGGTTTTAACTCTAATGTGATGCAGAAAGTCAGTCATTTAATTTGTTAATTAGTATTATGCCAGAAACTATCTATTCAATATGAAGCAAATATGTTTACAATCTTATCTGCCATCTGTTTAATAGATGGGAGAATACTTAGGGCTGGATTCTCAAAGAGAGTTGTTGAAAATTTGTTCCACAATTAGTGGAGCAGATTTTTAATTCTGGAAGGATTTTTTTGTGTTTGTGTTGGGAGCACCTCCGCTGAGAAGACAGTACATCACCACCCTGCTACTTGGGAGGAGCGACTGTTGTAACGCATTCTGGCAGATGTTTACAGATCCAAGAGCAGGAACATTTTTTTAAAGTATCTATGAATGCTTTGATATGTCTATACAGGTACAACACAAGCTCCTAAAAAGTAGATCTAGTTTTGCACAACATCACTGTAAGCCTACAATGTGTAGATCTCCTGTGGCTGGGTTTGCTCACAGCGTACTATATTTCTGTACTCAGCAATTTTTTTAAGACTTCATATGAGAAAGCTTCAGTTATGCAGTATGCTAACCATTAAACTGAATTCTCAAGGTGCCTTTTAACTACTGTTGAACAATGGATTTTAAATCATTATTTGGAAAAGATTTTAGAAATAAAACTGGTGACAATCAAGTTTTTTTTTTTTTTTCTGTAATCACCACTTCTTTAATTCTGCATTGAGAGTGCATTAGCAGTGTGCCCATGTGCAGTTAGAGACCCCAGGATGAAGAAGGAAGTGTGATGCTGCTGTAGCCGTCCGTCTCAGTCCCTCAGCCACAGCAGCAAACACAGCATCCTCAAACTCGATAGAGACTGTTTCTATTCCGAGACCATTCCACCAAGTCGTGCTATTCTTCCTCTTTCCTGAAAGACGTTCCAAGTTTTATAACTAATACGTTCCCTCTACATCAGTTATCAGCAAGGTAATCTTTAAGAATTGAGCTAAAACCATTACTGGGTATTTATGAACGGTGTTGCTCAGATCCATCATATTGCCAACTGTTTGTGTGCCAATTGAGCTTTCCTTTTGCCAGTACTCTGATTTATCAACATGCTATTTTAACTCTTGTTAACAAATCAAAATACAACCTCAATATGACATTTATCCATAATTAACTCTCCTCATTATTTACTGGCAAAGCTAAAAGCAGTTCTCTATCTCAGCTCATCCATTCTATTAGCTTCAAAGGAAAATATAAAATTTATATTTAAAATCTGACGTGTGTATGTATATGTGTGCCTCTGGAATTCTCTAAAAATACCTAGACTTTGAAAAAAAAAAAAAAAGATTATCTAGAAAAAAATCTGACAATGGTCATGGCTACAAATTAATTGTTGTGTTAAGTGCCAGTTTATCCCACCCATTTCTTCACCTTCCTGTCCTCCATTCTTCTCTAGGGTTCCCTAATGAACAGGGTTAGTTCTTATAAACAGTGAAATCTAATGATTTATGTCATGAGAAGTCATCTTTCCTTCTGAACTTTCTGGGGGCTTACTGAGTGGCATGACCTTCTGCGCTTCAGGCCTTGGAGAAAGGGCTCCTGTGATTCTGTGCTCTCTGTGCCCCCAGTGGTTAGAGGGATGCAGCTCCTCCCCTCCTGGGGTTCCCTGTGGTGCTCACAGGGTGTCCCCAGGCTAGACAGGTGTCATCAAGTCTGGAACCATTTCTGACCCAGTGTAGTTGCCGCTGCAAATGCTTTTTTAGAGTCTTTGAATTATTCCTCAGTGATTGTTTAACCCTCAGAATGTTAAACAATCTGAGCGCACGCAAAGTGTGAATTAGGCTTGCGGATTTCAGCCAAAATACGCAATAGTTGACCCTAGAACTGGAGCAGCGGGACACTTTCCTAGGTCACTGTAAAGATTTTTATACAAGTGCTTCCTCAGCCCTGCCCCCTAAATCTTTAAAAAAAAATCGCATTTGTGGCTAACGAGGTTTAGCCGCACAGGCACCTGATTCCACAGACCTTCTGGACACAATGCAGAGTCCAGTGGAGACACTACGGGATTAAGCCCATTGTAACATTCTAAAACTCAATTCATCTGTTCCTAATGGTGTTTCAATAGTATCCTAGTAACCTCTTCTGCGAAGCTTCATCTGGTCTGTATTTGCAAACACTATTAAAAAAAGGCCCTGCATTCAAGGGAAAAAGGCTGTGTTAAATCTCTTCTCAGCGCTGCCGGGAGAGGTGCGGGCGCGACTGCGGGCAAGAGCGTTTGCCAACGTGCCATATGGGAGTCATGGTTGGGACTTTTTTTTTCTAGAATAATTAAATGTTGATGGCAGAGTTCAAATGGATCATTAAAATTCAAAAGTGTAAGAAACAGATTTTTTCTTATGTTGCTGAACGCTCCAGAGGGCTGAATAGCAGCAGAAGTGAGGCAGGCTGCCGCCCCGTGATCAGCATGCGTCGGGATGGTGCTAATTTGATCATAATATAGTCATCTCTGAAGATTACAGCTATTCAATTAAATATTCTAATTAACCTGAAGTATTAGGCAAATGATACTAATTACAAATATTCTCCTGAGATTCACAGCAATGAAAATCCCACTTGCAACTGATACTTCTAGCCAATGTTTCGTAACACAATGTCCTATATCATAGGCTTTCAGAATATTAAAATGCAGTTAATTTGCCTAAACCTCATTTGTTTAATGGCATTAGCATTTTGTTTGAAATTGTAATAAACGTACAACCCGCTTTCAAGTAAAATTTAAAATGAGTGTACTCTTGGGGTAACTTAAGATTCCTGTTTACAGACCTGGCACTTTATTCAGTAAGCGGAACAGTTTGAGCTTAACTTTCAGCCATTAAACATATTGAAATTGTTTAAAAATGCTAATAATTTGTCTTTTCAAATAAGAAAAAAAGGATATTTTGCAGTAAAATTTCATGATGCCGCCCATGTGACGGGTCTCCCACTGTGCGGGCCCTGGCGCTTGAACTTTCCTTCCCATTCCTGGGAGAGCAGCGGGTTCTGCAGGGCTGCTGCTGGCTTTGGAGGACTATTTTTACAGGGAGAAACTGTCAGTACCCTCCACTGCACTGCACCCCTTTCTCTTTCTTCTTTACATTACATTCACCCCCCCCCCCCCAAGGTGGCTAGATTGCTGGGTAGCCAACCTCGAAGTGGTAATGAGAGTGCTATTGTTTCCGGAATCTCAGCCCTGCATTTCAGCTCCTCCAGCTCTCCCCTCCTCTTAGCCCGCTTCCCCAGCCTCTCCCACAGTGCTGGTCCTGGTGCTTCAGGGAGAGCTTCTGAGCCACCCCTGTCTCGTCCCCAGCCAGGAAGTCCCTCAGCAGCTCTGAGAGCTGGGCGGTCGGTGGAGCAGCCGGAATCCTGTGTGTGCTGTCTGGCAAGTGAGAAGCTGCCTTTCTGAGGTTTGTAGGGTAAGGCAGTAACTATGATGAAGGTCTTCATAACCCTGTTGTAGTGCAAAGAAGCAAAACGGAGGATCTTCTCAGACTGATTGATGACCCAGTCGTAGGCATGAAGAGGCAGACTCAGCTGGGAAGACCGTGGGTCAGGGTTTAAGAGTAAAGACACAAATGAGCACACTCTGGAGTGGCAGCGAGAAGCTTCCATGAATCCCATAATGTAGGCAGGAAGCGTAAATACTGCTCAAGAGTGTTCATAAGTAGCAAACACAGGATTTGGGATAAAATCATCAGAAAAAGGAAAAAGAAGAAAAAAGGGCATTGAAAGACCAGAACCTCACAGTGGCTTAGACCTTGGAGGCTGTTGGCGTGAACCCCTAAAACAACGGCCCGGGCACTGCCTGTGTGGGTGCTGGCTGCTCTCCAACACCCACCAGAGGAGGAAGTGAGCCATACGATGCTATCTCTGCCTGGCCGGGGCTTGATACAATGCGTGGTCTGCAGACACATCCTCTGGGGGAAGGGATATGCTAGGATGATTTACCTTTCTAAACACAGATGTAATAAAATCACTAAAAATGCATTCATCTCGCAGAAGCAGAGGAAGTGAGGGAGAGGACTTTCATTTCTATAAAGTGCATAGAATGGGATAATAAACACATAAGAAGCAGATAGTACCTTGCAGTATAGACATTTATGAGGCAGCAAACACTAAGAAGGGGTTGGCTTTACAAGGGAGGGCTTTCTGCACTGTGGTAATGTGGACTCTTGATTTGTAGTGAATGAGCTGGGCGGTCGTACAGAGCTGCTCTCCCCAGAATTTCATCCAGGACATATAAAATCTATGCTGAGAAAACAGATGCTTCCAGGACAGTCTACCTGGCAGCCCAAGTTTCCTGAGGGAGGACACTTCCTGAGGGAGGACACAGGAAGACTGCACATAGATCTCTGCATTCTGGTCTTCCAAAGCTGAGGTGGCAACTGCTTGAAACAGGAAAATGAAGCAGGTCACTGTGCCAGTATTTGCAGACCACAGCTTCCGTTCTGCATAGGCCCGTTGGGTGGAGGATGCTATTGTCAAGAATGGACCTGAGTGGCAAGTGCAATTCTCTGGAAGATTCCTGAGGGGGACATAAGTGCTTGGTGGGGAGCTGGGGTATTTAGAACACGTTTGTGTTTTCAGTAGCTTTCCTTTGTAGCCAGTTAGTATAATGGGTGAAATAACATCAGAAAAAAGGCAACATATAACATTTAAATAAAATTTAGATTCTGGTTATTTTCCTCAAAGGAAATTTTCTGCTTGTCATTGAAACCATACCTTGAATGAAGTCAGGGAAGCACTGGGGACCTCAGTGATGTTGGATCTGGGCTTTGGTTGGTCTCCTTCTAGGTATAATAGCTGAGGTTTCTCTCCCCTGCTGTGACTAAAGAACCAGCAGAGTTCTCACATCCTGGTGACCAAAAAGTAATGGAAAAGGAAAGAAATTAGGGGAGATTGGCTAAGGAAAGATAGAACGCTCCAAGAGAGAAAGACAGAAAAAAAGAAAAGCACCTTCCAAAACAGACCAAATGCAAGAGTGGCTATTTGAGATTTTACTGGCCTCGCCAAGGTGAAGAAAGTTCCGGTTCTGAAAGGTTTTCTGTCTCTTTAGGCATGAGGAGTTAGAAGTCAGTGGTGTGAGTGAGGCCAGGCTGCCAAAGGCCGATACAGTGAGACACAGGCACAGCCCTGTGTCCCAAATGTCCGCATTTTCACCTCTAAATTATGAACGTGACTGACATTACTTGGATGAAGCAAGAAATTGGAAATTAGTGTTGATGCTTGTGATCTTTATAAAGAAAACCACTTTTATCTTGATGTAAGGATATTGGATGTCATTTCCCCAAGTGCTCTGCGTAACACAGAAATATGTGCCCAGAAGCAGTAAATTTGTAGTGACATAGCTATAGCCATGCAGAAGTGGCCTAGGACAGTGATCTCTAATAAGACCCAGCCTCACTTAACATGAAACCATGATGAAAGCATTTTCTCTCCACGACTAGAAGGTAAAACTAGTGGTGACCACAGGACTCGCCTTACCTGCCACTTTCTCATATTCTTCCTGGTCCTGACTTTTTCTTAGAAGCTACTCAGGCCCAGGCCATGAAGAGAAGCTGCAAATCTTGTGCTCAAACTGGAACCCAGGGCTTTGCCTCTTCTTTTGTTTCAGCAGAATAGGGCAATGGTGGGCTTTGCATTAGCATATGCAAGGCCAACTTCTACTTCAAGTGGATTTTTAAATGTTAAAATGTTAAAATGAAGCTTATTTCTTATACACATAAACTATCTTGTGTATTTTGTAGGTATCCCAAAACAATCCTGTTAACCACCCACTCAAAAAAAAAAAAAAAAAAAAAAAGTCAGCACAGCACAGACATGCCTGAGGGGAAGACAGTCAAGATGCTAGCAAGCACCTTTAGCTGGCAGGCCGTACCAGCACTCTTTCTGCAGCACTCATGAGGTAGCCATGTTCCCATTGCAGTAAGTCATATGTTGCCATATTGCCTTTGCATGCCTGTGCGTGTGTGAAGGGGTAACTTCTCCACACTTTATCCAACTGCTACATGCCACATCATTTTCTGTCACACTCTTAAACATTCCTTGCATGGATACCTGGATTATATGCATCCTAGAATGTCCTCATCTCCACAAAAAATGGAAAAACACAAAAACACAACCCCACATGACTACTGAAACTACCAGAAGCAATTCCACATAGAATATGGAGCCAGGGAAAGGCTGGTGAGTGTTCAGAGGGTGAAGTAAACTATTTTGTGACATGTTTTTATGACATAATTATATTGATCTGAAATACACTCATCCGGAACCACAACCTTTCTTACCCCAAGTAAAAGGCCCAAGCCTGTATAATCTTCTCAATCACTTGATATTCATAGTCTTACTCAAAGGTCTCTGAATATGTCATGTGTGTAATACCAATGCAAAATTTGGCACCGTAGTCACTACCAGCAATATGTTTCAATAAGGTAATTTTCTTGCTGCCTAAGAACATCAGCAGGGTGCAATCTGGAACAAAAACAGAGTATGACATCTTATTCAAGCATACATCTGGAGGACAAAACTATACTTTATTAAAGGGAAATGGGATTTCAGGATTGTTTTGACAAGTGATAAAAATGCACACCTCAGTTTACATACAGTGCAGTGTGGAAATCGGAGGTGTTCTTGCAGCAATACCCAGCCAAGCCTGGCAGACCGAAGGGCACTGGGTGGGTGTCAGGCTCTGCAGGGATTTGCAAGGAAGGAAGGAAAATATATACTCCGCGTCTGTGTCTATTTTCCACCTCCACTTTCTTGGCACTCAGAGACAAGGCATTGGGAGTTTCTCAGAGGACCAGGCAGGTAACTTTCTTTTTCTTTAAATTCAACACGAGATAATTCTGCCTTCCTGTACATTTTAGGGTCAATTTGAGTCTCTAGTGTAAGGGAGAAAAGAACACATTCTTTGACCTTCTTAAATCAATTTAAGCATTGAGATTTAAAATAAATACCGAAAATAATGTCAGATTTTAAAATACCAGCTGTGCTCCAACACTTGCCTTCCTGTAAATCACCTGCTTTTATAGCTTTGTTCATCTTTATTACCCCTCCAAAGCCTGCCAGGGACTGCAGACCTCTGTCCCTGATTCTAAGAGGTGCTTTCTTGGATTTCTGCATCAAAATGGTCAAAACACTCCCTGCCTTAGCTCTAAGGAGCAGCATGAATTCCTGAGTTAATCACCTTAGAAATGTGTTAGCGAAAACAAAGCTGAGGAGGCAATTCAGTGACTGGAAATCACAGAACACATCCTACTGTTAAATTATTTAACATAACTGCACCTACAATGGACCTACTTAGGCCTTTATTTTCTTTAGAGGGGAAACACAAAAGAGGTTAAGAATGCTAAAGATAAGATCCAACCAAATTAAGCATTTGGAAATTTACCTAGAGAGGAAATAAACACTGTAAGAGAGAAAAAAAGATCGTATGGCTCAAAATAGACACAATTACAGTACAGACTTGGATTTCTCAACAATAACATTGCTTTCACATTACTGAATTCCGGTATTACTTCACTGTCAGAGCCATTTTGTAATTGGTCAATGCTGTGGAGTTGGAGATGTATGCATTATAAAACAAAAGTTAAATATTTAAACTGAAATAAATTCAGAAACTGAATTACTTTAGTGAAGTTAAATATAAATTAAGCATTCGGTGTATTATTATAGACTCAAAAGTATTTCAAGGTCGGGTAACAGCAGTGATCAATCACGTATGTTCTGCATCATTCCAACCTCGATGATCAGAAAGTCTGTTGTTCTTGTTTATCTTAGAGCAGATGTAAACTTTGAAATGATTTGTGGACCAACAGAAAATGATTAAGACTATTGTGTAGTGCAAAAAATAGTAGGTAGAACTGTTGAAAGGAGAGAATGTTTCACACACTCTATTAGCTATTTTTTTTAAAGGAGCTCAGGAACTCTTATTAATGTAATCTCACTCCATTGACATACAGGAGCTGGAGATGAGAGGAGGACTTCCAGTCTACTGGCTTCGCTCAGTAGAAGCAGGAAGAAGCTTCTACTTCGAGCAGGTAGAAGGTGTCCATGCTCTAGGGGCAGAGCCACTTCATCTTACCTCAGCCTTTATCCAGGCTAGCTTTTCTCTTCATGCATATTCACAATGCCCTTCGCAGGCTAGGAGGATGTCATCAGTAAGCTAAAGCTCTGGTGAGGAAACTGGCATGCAGTGAGGAAGCGACAGTGACAAGATACTTGTCCATTCAAAGCTGATGCGAGGGAGGAAGGGAGGGAGCATAGGGAGGGAGGGAACAGCTCAGGTAAAGGCCATTTGTATGTGGCATTGCTCCTCAGTTTTGTGTATTTACTTTTGTGACATTTCATCTAGCAAAATACAAACTCACTATTTGCTTCTACTTATTAAAAGTACCCACAGTGTGCAAAATCTAAGAAGTAACCTAAGACAGGGCTGTAACTTGGAATGGCACCCAGGTGGGTTGGAGCAGAGATCCAACAGCAGAAAGCTAGAGATGCTGGGAGTGGAACCAGATCTTGCTCAGAGCTAGCTCACTTTTCTGCATTTAATTCAGAAAAAACGTGTTTCACATCTCAAGACATAAACTGTAGAGCATAGTATATCCCCACAAAATGTGCAGGAACACTTCAAAGACACACAATTTCAATATTTTTTCACTTTTAATTAATTATGTAGAATTTAAGCAGTATATATTAACAGAGCAGCACAAAAGAAAAACCATTTTTAAAAGAATACACACACAATATTTACCTTTACTAATTTTATTTTATTTTACTTTATTTATTTTTTTTGAGACAGAGTTTTGCTGTGCAGATGAGGCTGTCCTTGAGCTCACTTTTGTAGCCCAAGCAGATCTTCAATTCATACCGATCCTTCTGCCTCAGCCTCCCAAGTGAGTAATTTTAACCCATGCTGATTTTCTTAATCCTCAAGCATTGTACTTTTCCTAGGCACTTACCCTGACCTAGTTAGACAAGTACCAGCCAACTTGTTCTGATGCTGAGGATTTGAAAGAAGAAGTTGATAACTGACCAGATCACAACAGAGGATGCAATGGGACTTGTGCAAGTTGGCACAGTGGGATCAATGAGGAAACAGGAAGCAGAGAACAGGCCGGGCTTCCCAGGACCAAGAACGTCACCAGTAAGGAGTGGGCCTGTTTTGTGTCATTCCTGAGTTGGGTGAGGACCTCTAGGCCGAGTCTATGATCCCATACTAGGCTTGCCACCACCTCTGAGCCTCAGGGCTGTCATTTTGCTCTCGATGCTGAAGCAGACCTTGGGGTGACACTGGGGCCAACTTCGCTTTGCATGCCACTCTGTGCCACACACTCTTGTGATTGTAGGTGCTCCATGCCAAAGAGGATGACACCAGGATGAGATTGGGCAGCATGCCAATTAGTAGTCCCAGAGCTGGAGTGCACACGGTGTCTGAGTCCCTCGCAGGACAGGTGGCCTTTGACATCTCAATAGTCCTGAGGTGTTGTGCATGCAGCCACAAGACTGCAAAACCAAAGTTCCAACCAGCTACCTCTGTGGCCTGCACACACAGGCCCAATGACCTCTGAGTTCACACAGCAGCCACAAGTGCAGTGATCACTTGCTGCTTATACTCTGCATGGAAACAGCCAGGGGCTGACAGTTGGAGACCCTACTAACTGAGGTAAAATTTAATTAGTAGGATGCAAATTAGAAACTTGTAAAAATTTAAAAAGGAAATGATATTTTTGAAATCTCATTTCTCTTTCTTGGCTTCAGTTCTAAGCTTACAAACAGTCTGTACAAAATATATAGTAGAGCTGTATTATTTTATCTAAACACTTTCACCCACCATCAGTTCTTAATCCAGAAACTCCTGTTTGAATATTCTAGCTCAGTGTGCTGAGGCAGTGGGTGAAAACTGCCGAGATGAGCACTGTGTGGATTTGCTGTTGTGCTGGAAGCCTGGCTGATCCAGTGTGCTGTGGGGAGAGGAGCCGTACCCTGGGAGTCCCCTGAGCTTCCTGTAAAGCTCCCCAAGGTCAAAGGCATAGTGCTTAGCACGAAGTGGCTTATTGGATGATTGGATGACTGCTATTATCCACCAAACTCTTTTTGGAAACTATAATCTTTTCTGTTCTCAAATCAATCTATTCTAGACACACACTCTAGGATGTTCCAGGAAAACCATGAGGTTAGGTTGAATTTCTTCAGCCACTGTCTGTTTCCAGGGTCTTGCACAAGTAGAACTCAAGTTCTTGCCAGTGATTGATGTTGTCATGGTAGAGACATTCCCTTATACCCAGCATAAGCTATATCATTATGTTCCTGAATTTCTGTGTACATTGAAGCACTTCTGGTTTCCTCTTTTCTGCTGTAAAAGAGACTTGTCTCTAACCAAGTTCTTCCAAAACATACTAGAAAGAGAGAACTTATAGGAGCATCAAAAATTGCCTGGTTCTTACTTGAATCCAACCCAGGAGACCTGGTGCTTCTCTTTGGCACAACTAGGGAAGAAACATTTCCAGCTCTACTTTAAAAACCTGAAAGGAATTGGTTGGGCGCTATAGTCACTTTGCATCAAAACCTGCGATTCATGAGATTTCTACACTTAAGCTCGAAGGCTTGCTAGATGTTTCCATCTGCACTTCTCACCAAAACTTGTGGGACAGCTGTGCCTACTCAGTTTAACTTGCTTCTTATCTGCCACAGAGCAACACTGTCCTGGTGCCATGGGCTCAGACCCTCAGATCATCCATGGCTTATTTCTTCCTATTTTCTGTGTTCAGCTACTACAAGGTACTATCAGGCCTGCTTCCACATGTCTGAAGTCCCCATGCCCAGTGTATTCTTCTGCGCTTCCCTGTCAGCCCTGATCTCCTCTCTGTCACTAGGCTCCATCCCTGCTCCTCATCCATCCATTTTTGTCTGGACCTGCTTTACCTTTCCAGACTCAGCACTGGGTGTCCTTATATTTACAGAGCTCCCAAAATGTGGCTGGGTCATCTCCATCCTTAATTAGAGAACTGTCACCATTCACAGTGCAACCTGAAGCCACAGAGGCTCACGTGTCCCAAGTAAGTGCTCTATTCATCAGGATTCACATTGTCACCCAGCAGAGGGGAGCAGCACTATCCTCCCACCTCCCAACTCAGATAGTGGGGTCCTTCCAAGGTGGCTTATTTTCCCTGGAAAAATCCCATGACACGTTATCTTCAAGTAGACATGTGTCTACTTCATAGACATATGTCTATGCCTATCATATTCCCACACATACACAGGTATATACACTACATCATGGACACACATGACATCTACTTAGCATATATTACACAACATTACGCATACTATTCAGGTATGGTAGCACATGCCTGTAAACCCAGAACTTGGGAAGCTGAGGCAGGAGGACTACTGAGAGTTCCAGACCAGTCTAAGATAATAGTGAGTTCAAGGCCAGCCTGAACTATGTAGTAAGCCCTTATCTCAAAAATCAACCAGCCAACAAACAAAAATATAAAACCAAAAAACCAAAAAAGCATTACACATACCAAATATTTATATACTCACTACACACATGACACATGTACATGCATGTATATACAAACACCACACAAAAAAATACACATAGAAACATTCATATGCACCACATCTGTCACACATACCATAAGCCATTCTTTCCTACATATAGGTAAACACTAATACCAAACAGACAGACTGCACACAGACTACATACATAGCACACATGTTATATCTTACACATTCCATAGCAGATGCACAGATGCATATTACATTCACATAGCAAACATATAAACCACATACTACACACAAATGCACATATATGAAGGATACTGTTACCATGTGTTCATGAAAACACAAGTATGTACTTACATATCATCCTGAAACACACCAGATATATTGGAATCCACCCACACACCAGGGTCTCCTGCACTGTG